>JBBPML010000251.1:0-37432 GCA_038090275.1 Austroboletus novae-zelandiae | reverse complement strand
GCATTTCTCACTCCACATCACTTATTCCATGGTTTTCTTGATGTTTCCATGAGATATCCATACATAGAGAGCTCCACAGCATGTACAAACACTTGTGTAGCTATATAAACCCTGGGGATAGACCCAGGAGAGTAACAAGACACTTACTCTTGTTCCCCATCTTCGAGCTCAGGAATATTCTCTCTTCCTTCACTCTACTCTCTCTCTGTTAGCAAACCGCTCTACTGCTTGGTGAGTCTCCCACCTAAGCCCTATTCCCTCTTGCCCCTGCACCATTGGGATACCCTGCATTCCCAATAGAGGTGGTGCTTAAAGCAAAGGGAGGCTATACCAAGTACTGATATTGCTCAATATCCATCTCATTTTCAAAAAGTCCATAAACCCTTGCAATGACATAGCTGTTTTAAAAGTGGTGTATCTTTGCACCAGCTTGTCGTGGTCACATGACTCAGGGACCAATATTGTAGCCGAGGGTTAGTACTATATTTTCCCACACTAAAGCTAAGCGAAATTTCCACGTGTGCTTGCAGTGCGCGAAGCGCACTGCGTTAGGGTTAGTTATTGCAAGGGTTTATGAAGTCACTGTAATAAACGCTGGAAAAATCTCTCGGAAGCAGATCTGTCAGTGCCAAGCAATTTTTGGCTCCGTCACCTTATAGAACCCCCTGGCAAGGAGATGAGTCATGAAAACTTTGCGTGTTTGGTCATCGCCCGCTGTTGCTTGTATACTAATACGTGTAGCTGGCCCCCCTTTTCTCTTCAGTCTTTCGACGTCGCTCTTCTGTCCTTGGTAAAGTTTCCGGCTCGATAGTTCGTCCCCCCCATACATACTTATTCCTTCTGTCAGGTGCTCAACGCAATCCGAGACGCGACCTATATTAGCCACCCATCTATCCGAGTCGTCACATGGATGACTACAAGAAGATTGAAGTCACCAGCGAAGACAGTCGCCTTGCGGACATGCTTGTGCTCGGCAACATGATTTCTACCCGAAAGACGGCGACCGCGCCCAAGCCATTTGCAAAGTGCTAAAGGAAAGCAAGTTCAGTCTCCGTCCGTACCCATTCGTGGAATACTGGAATGAAGATGCGCATATTTACATATACAAAGAGTCACTCCATCATTGTCAAGTCCGAAAACGACGCCACAGGATTTCGTGGGAGACGATCTTACTCGAGGACATCGCACTTTCCATGGATTTGAGACTGAATCCGCCTCTTCCACTCACCCTTCCACGCCTGATCTTGGTCGTACATAGTTCGTGCTCACCAATATGTTTTTCTTTTCGTAAGCTGATCAGTTGTTCCGATAGGGACGGTTTTGTTTATAGCTGCGACCAAGTCCATCGCGCCGCCGTTCGTACAAAGGCCGGCGGCTCAAATTTTGTCTACGGCCGTCACGAACGGATCGAGACAGGCGCCTTCTTGTTTCGTGCCACTTTGCTGCATTTCGCAAGGCGGTCAGATTCCTCGACACGTATTACGATGGCCTAGGAAAGATTCCTCAACAGATCTCACCAACATCCGAGCAAATATCCCCGTACAAGACCAGCTACACATCCGTCAAAGGGTGTGAAACGGAATTCAAATACGAGAAACGCGCTGAAGATGACAAGTTAGTCTTTTTCGGGATTCAAGGGGAAGATAACGAACGGATTTGCATTAAATTCTCTCAAACATATTCAGTGGGTGCTCATAAGCATTTAGCATCGCTAGGATGCGCGCCCAGCCTACGAGGGCTCGAGGCCCTTTCGCTTGCGGAAAACCGGGGGCCCCTCCCTTCACGTTTGTTCGATTCCATCTCTACAACACTTGAACGGTTACATGGTGCTGGATTCGTTCGTGGCAACTTCCACGGATGCGACAAAGTTTATGATCATCAACTTTGATTTAGCGGGAAAGCACGGGGACGTGCGTTGCCCGAACGACCTCGATAACACGATCGAGCGACCGGAAGAAAACCTCGAAGGGAAATTGATTGAAAAAGAACACGACTTGATTATGATGCGAATGTTGCGCCAGCCGTTGTCCAAGACTTAGATTTTCGTCGCACATCGCCCTTGTTTTGTTCTCGAGCTCTCTTGATACTGTAACGCATACCTGTCAGTCGATGACGGATGAAATGTACATGGATCAATCTACCGTGGGCCTGATTTGACCCTGTTTTCACCTGGATTACACGACCAGAATAGTGCCTTTGAACCTACGACTTTGGGCCAGTGACGGCCACAGAATTACGAAAGCGCACAGCCCAGAGAAACACGACGACGTACCAAGAGTTACGGTCACGACAATTGGTGGACGGCTGTCTCGTCAGAGAGAACATTCAAGCGCGCGCGAGATGGCGGTCGTACCAGAAAAAAGAGCATACACGCGCCTATAAACGTGAACAAGTGAAAAAAGATACCCATAGTATTCGTTCCAAGCCCGTTGTTTTGGGCTGACCAGTTCGCTGGAAATACATACGTACTAGCCAGCGAACCTCTTGGAACGCTGCAATGAACATCGTGTGAGCCCGTCTGCCAATGTCAAGACCTTGTTGTCCATTGTTTACCATCTCTTGGCAGCCCCCGGTACCTCACAGTCAGGAACTGCCAACATCTCGTACACGGCGTCTCTCTGAACTGGTCATCTCGGTGGGTCATGCCCACGGACCCCAAAATCCAAGCATATCTCGGCCAAGTACGATGGCTTCACAGAGGTCTCACCCCGAACCGATTCATGTGATGCAATCCCAGAGCGCGTCAACGGGCCAACGACTGTACTTGCCCCGAGGACCTTGTAAATTCCGATGGTACCGTTTATCCGTCGGATGATTGGAATACGTCTGTGTGGCTGACTAGTTTTTTTTTTTTCACTATTGTTCCTGATGATCGAGCGTTCTCGAGAGCCCTTGTGATCCGCTCCGAACTTTCTCCCCTTTGAACGCTCAGGGGGAAGATAGCTGGGATGGTCTATGCAGGGTTCCTGAAATATCCCAGATTATCAATGATGAATAACGATCGTGTCCAGGCCCTTTTTTCCCCAATGCCATCGGACGTCCATGTGGTATGGAGTTCAGTGATTCACCGCGTCCAGAAGAATTTCAGTTGGTTTTCAGCCTCGTTTCCCGTGACTGTATCGATTGCATCCATCCAGGCAACGTTCCTTGAATCGAGGCATTCAGCTCTCAGAGCCTACATAACTCGAGTCATTTTCGTTGCGTATTCCCGAGCATGAAAAGACATTTCAACATCTCACCACTTCGGAATGGGGTATGTCGAAAACTCACTCCCAGTCTACAATGTAGATAGGTTTCATGACAGATCGACACGCGGTGTGAACTAGGCACTCGCCCCTAGATCTCCAAATCTCGAGCAGCATCCGGCTTTGCACCCACGATTTAACAACTGCCCCTTTATCCGATTGCATCACAGGACCCAATTTCACAGGGTCGCTGTAGCCGCGTCGTCTTCATGCCTTTTGTCTCGATGGACGTGTGTTGGGGAATTCAAAGGGAAATTCCTGCAAAGAAGCTGTCTGGCGGGACGAGGAGAGACTGATGGCTTGTTTCCCCAGAGAATCTTAGGGGTTCGAGCACTTTGCAAGATCGAGATTTCGAGAGCATCGTATCGAGCATCTTTGACGTGGCCCCCTTGCGAGCTGCGTGGTCATCGTAGGCTCTGTTACTTGTCCTTTACAATACTAGTAACTATCTAATCGTTTTGTCATCTCGTCGGCATTAGGGAATACCCTGGAACGCTATACATTGGCATCGCACCCCGTTGACGTAGGCCAACAGTGGCGTCAACCGTCTAACGCGCCGCCGCTGAATCAAGATCTCGTCAATCGTCGCGGATATCACCTGCTGTGAATGTTGGAATAATCTGCAAAGTTCGGGAAACCGGTGTGCGCGGCAGGGAGATACGAATGGGGCGGTGGATGCCACGCCCTTGTGTCGTATGGTCATCGTATCGCAGAAATAGACCAATAAGGATACGCGTTTTGATACGAGGAGATCCGGCTAACAAGGACGTTGGTTCGTTTGGCCAACTTGGACAAGATCTGACAGGCACGGGGCGTCTTATCGGCACAGGAAACGTTGGGACTTGGCCTTGGTTGCACGACGACCTACGCTTGCCGCGATGGGGACGCGTTGGTTGATGCCAGCGATGCAAGTCGTCCAATAGTAGTGTGACCTGATCCAGGATAAGTGGTCTTGATTCTGTCATTGCGAGGATCTGGACCAGAATAGCGGCTTGCACGGCGGAAAAGCCGCGGTGGTGTCCCTATTCCCCTGTTTGGTTACCACGGTGTCTGGTGAGATGGCATCGCTGCACGTAAATTAAAAGGCTTGAACGAACAAATTGTATGGTTCCCAGCAGACTCTTCCGACGACGCGGTGCGATAACACTTGGTACCGCGTGAACGTGAGCGTTCTTGCGCGTTCGTTGGGGCATGTTCATCCTCGCGACGACTTGAGCTTGGCACTCCACAAAGGTGATACCGTTCTGCAATGTAGCAGTTCACGGCCCGTTACCTGAGCCGACTTCCGGCGTGGCTGGGCGACACTAAGCCGCGGTGTAGATCCGACACCCGCACTTCCGACGTTCGGTTACTTCCGACGTCGAGCGTTTCAATGACTCGAGGTGCGGCCGTTTTTTCTTTCGCGGTACCCGAGGCGATCGCTGCGCACGAAGAATGGGGCGGGAGAGCGCAGTGTGCTAGGGGAGGTTTCACGTTGCGACGTCATTAGGGGAAGGCACGGACGACATTGAGTAAGAACGATTGCGCGTGATTAACTAGAGACAAAAAGGCATGTCAGTTGGGGAGACTAGACCGGATTGGGGAGACATGGGAGGTTTCAGCTGTCCTGGCCAACCTCGAGTTCCTTCTCCCTCCGAGAACTTGCTCATAACGCTCTTATTTCCCTTTTACGCACCCGCGATGTTAGCCAAGAGACAGAACCAGAGTTCGGGCTCTATCGGTGAGTGCGACTGCCAGACTGCAGGGGGGTCTTATCTCTTGATCGCGATTTACGTTGGGCATGGGAACGCTCGTCTTCGGCCTGGTCTGGAAGGGATTCATGGAGGGGCGCCTCGTGTTTGATTCCACACTGCTTTTAATTATTACTTTTGAAATTGCCGTCCTATTTTTCCCTTGTGTTGCTGCGGGCGGGCGAGCGAACAAGGTCACTTTTTTTTTTTTAATTCACGCTGTGACTTTGACTCGTCTTCCCTTGTTCGCGTTGTCGCTCCACAGCGCTAGGCGAGCCCCGCCCTTTTCTCTTTTCGTTCCTCCTCCATGGCCACTTCTAGTACACAGCAGGACTCCGTGGTTACGTCCTCGTCGGGCTCGTCCAAGGCCCTGACGTCCTCCTCGAACGATGGTACCTCTCCTTCTCAGTCCTTTTCCCCTTCTTCCGTCCAGAGCACTGACGGTTCACCTACCCCAGCGACCACCTCCAGCTCCAATACCCCCACCACATCCCCGAGCAGCACCCCCACCCCCACCACTACCACCGTTCCCACCTCGGCCTCACCGACGTCGACGACCCCCGCGGCTACTACCCCGACCACCTCGCCGACAGGGGGTCAGACCACCACTTCGTCCCCAGCTCAAGTGAACACGGGCTCTTCCACCGGCTCCCCCACCACCACTGCCACGCCGACGACCGCCAGCTCAATCACGTTCACCTCCCAGGTAGCGACGACCCTCCTGTACGTCCTTCTTTTCTCCCCTTTCTGCCTGTCTACATACTCCCGCGGCCCAGCTCGACGAATCCCGCGGGCTCCGTCGTCGTTTACACCACTACCGTCCCCGAGGTTGTCAGCACCACCGTCAGCACCACCTCCTCGGGCCATAGTGGCTCCTCCCACACGGGCGTTATCGTTGGCTCCGTCGTCGGTGGTCTCGCCGGTCTCGCACTCATCGTCGTCCTCTTCTTCTGTATCCGAAGACGTGTCCGCAACGACGAGTTTGACGGCAACTTTGACCCTGACCACGTCGGCGGGCGTACCGACGGAACCAGTGGCGCCACCCTCCCACAGGTTGACTTTGCCGATGAGGCGGCAGCCGTGACGCCGTTCCCGCACCCCGATAACGGCATGCGCCAATATGGCGAGACGCCGTACCTCGCCCTCCCGTCCTCGCCCGGCACGAGCGCGCAGTTCAGCTCCGAGTTTTACGGGCACGGAATGGAGCCGCAGCCTCAGCCGTTTGTCCAGCCCGGACCACCTCCCTCGGGCTATATCCCCCCAGTAAACCCCTATGGTGTGCCGCTAGACTGGTCTAATAGGACGTCGCCGCCCCCGTCGACAGTGAGCAATCGGACGAGCTCGGCTCGTGCGGCCAAGGAGCGCGAGGCTGTTGGGCGGCAGACAGGTACACTGGGCTTGGCGACACAGGTAGAGGCGGGGGAGAGCAGTGGTGAGGTCGTCGTTCACGAGGACGCCGGCAGGGCGCCCAGCGAGGAACAAGCGCCACCGAGGGAAATACCGCCTTCGTACGACTCGATTCGGCAGAATTGAGCGCCGTTGTCAGGGGACCGGTGGCGTACGTCGGCCATCGTGGGTCTATTTTTTGGACTCGACTTTCTTGCTCTTTTTTTTTTATCTCTCTTTCTTTCTCTTCGACTCGTTGGACTTCGACGTCAGGTCGAGGCAACGGTGTCGTTATTCCATTATCGGTTCTCAGCCCGCGGAAGAAACAAAAATGTAACACCCTGCTCTGCTATTCCCACAGACTGAACCGTTCCTTTGTTACCAGTGTCACGCTCATGCCCCACTTTATTTTTTCTCGTTCGTGCTCACGCCCACGCATACAATCCATTTTTCGGTGTTCATTGATGTACCGACTCCCGGGGACGTCGTCGGTCCGCCTTATACATACAACTACCCTAGCGTTGCGCTATTACATACGATTTCTTCAAGACGCTCGGCCAGCGTCTTTTTTAATTTATTGGACTTTCCTTCATCCTCTCTTTTGTTATTTTTTTGCTCGTGTCGTGGGGTACATGTGTGTCGTGCACGGTACTCGTGAAAGGAAGCACATCTGCCGTTGTTAGAGTTAACCCCAGATAGTCTGATCCCCTTAATCAGACTCGTTTCATTGATGTCACGGTGGCAGATATGTAGCTCTGATTAAATAATGAACCAGCATCGATGACATGCGATCATCCAGCCGCATCAGACTCAGGGGCAAAGGCGATGTGGAGAATGTGGGACGTGACGTCTCTCCAGTATGCGGTGCTATAGGGTGGAGGGCGTAGGGCGTAGGGCAGTGATGGCAGCCTCGATCTGCTCCCTTGTGGTCCGAGCGGCGCGTGGTCGCCGCCGTGTGTATCACTTCAAACGTGGGCGGACGCACGGGCGCATAGATGCAAGTAACGTTGCTGAAACGTTGACCGATCGACAAGTGGTAAGGCGTGGGTGAGACCCACCGTGGTCGTAGCATGTGATGGTGGCGCGCTAGTTTTACGATAAAGCCTCGCGAGTTCTCTGCATCGAGTCTAGCCAGGCATCCGTTCTGATACGACGGGAAGAAACAGAACCACACCGCTGCCTCGAGTCTGGCGTGGTTGATACACTAGATGGTGTTGCGTGGGGAGGATCGCACGCTCTTCTAGCGTCGTTGGGTCGTGCCATTGGAGCCGTGGAGGACAATGACGAGGTGGGTAGCAACGAATGCGACTTTGTGGCGCTGTAAATAGCACGTCGTCGTCGTGGGTGGAGGAAGATCCGCTTAAACGGCGCTTCGATGCGGCGTCCCTCCCCATGTGGTCGTTGGAAATCGTGTCGTTCAATCGTCCGGGCGATCGTCGTCGGTGATGTATTCGAGTCAGACTCGTAGATTCGCATCATCCACGATCGACCCCGAGCTCGAGCTCGTGGTGAAGAAATGACCACGGGTTGTTGCCCGTTCGATTCGTGGCGATGTCACTATCGAAGCTTCGACCGACGGAAGCCGTATCACGATACGCCGTCGGAAGGCTCCGTGTCCTTGCGAACGTGGAGTGTTGGGGAACATTCGACAACGTTTCCAGAAAGGGCGTGCAAGTGGACGACGAAAAGGGTCGGTTATATTACGTCACTGGGTGTTCTTTCACATGATTTCTACTTTACAACTACGCCAGCTCGTAAAAAAAGGGACCCAAAAAGCGTGGGTCGTTGTCAAACAGGGTGAACCTCGCGTTCAAGACCGACACGCCCGTTCCGCGCCCAAAGCCAGGAGAAGTCCTCGTCCAAACTCTCGGTCTGACGCATTCCTAGAGGCTGGAAAGTGATGACCGACACTGCCAAACGTGCTGTCCAAACGTCCGCACCCCCCAGAGTACGACCTCATCGTCGACGGCAATTGCGCCCGCCATACTTACCCTTGGGCCGTCTTTTAGGCCACGTGGTGTCCCCGTTGAACCTGTCCTGATGTACATAGTGAGTGGTTTGACTCTCCGTTTCGACAGTGACAACGACACCAAGTACATATACTACATATACATGCTAAGTACTATATCCATTTTTCTTTTTTCCTGATGGAGGTTAGGTTCCGCAATATCTCTTTGTCTTTTGGCCCATGGTCCGCTCTCCTACACAGTGGGCACCTCAGCTTGAGGAGTGAGCCTCGCCGCGTGTCGCCTCTCCGTGGGACCAAAATCAACCGATCCCGAATGAACCGTGAGCCGATTATCCTGCAAAACACCATCACGATTCGCCCAACACTGTTTCAAACGTGACCACATACCCAAACGACGACAGTGCCGGGTTTGTACCGCACACGGATCTGAAAGTCGGCGCCCTTGCTGATGTGGTCATAGAGGAACTTTAAGAGACACTCGGATTCCTCCGTCTTGAATCCAACGATGCGGCGCACGAATTCTGGGTTGACATAGAGCGCTTTCTCGCCCGTGACAGGGTGGCGGCGGACCAACGGGTGCTGTCAGCGATATCGAGTGTGCGTCAGTTCGGTCATGAGCAATGGCTGCAGGGGAACTTGTACCGACCTCGGAGCTGATGGGCTCGCGGCGGACGGGGCCGCCAAGCTTGCGAGAACCTTCGGTCTGCTCATAGGCACTGTGCACAGCTCGGAGACCTTCGAGACACTTTTGGAACTCAGGGGAGAGGCGTCTGTAGGCTTCGACTTGCGACGTAAAGAGCGTGTCGCCACCAATGGAGGGCTAGACACCAATCAGGGCCAATGATGACGACTCGGGAAGGACGCTACATCACCTGCTCGAGTATGAAAAAGAATGTAGTTCCCGCAGGTTGTTTCTCGTAAGACTGAGCACGGATGTTCAGCACTTTTTTTAGCTGCCTATATGACACGTGGCTACTCACCGCATCAGAATGCCACTCTGTTTTGCTAATGCTTTCTGCAGAAATAGGCTGCCTTATGTGATTATAGTTGGGTTCGCGATATACTAATAGCCACCATCGAGTACGTCCTTATCCGACAAGACGACAACTCACCAACGTGGAATTCAGGGTGCCCTTTGATGTTTCCAGAGACGGGATGTCTCTGGATGCGCCCGAAATGCCTGGACTGCGTTAGACACACGCTCAAACGCTTTGGAATTGTATCACTTGGCCAACGCAATCTGTCTATCGGGGCCGATGTCCTTGAAGTCTTGGTCTCTGAAAATGAGCACCTTACGCTCAGCAGCGTAGAGCGCGAGCTCGTTGAGGCCGTCTTCGTTGAGCTGTGAGATTTGTACCCCGCTGATTTCGGTACCGAGGTAAGGGCTGAGATGATCGAGCTTCACATCGGGCGTAAGAAGATTGGGCTTGGATTTGTCAGCTTTTAAACCAGGATCGACGTGTTCTGGAGATCGGCATGTCTGTGAGCCATGGAGGGAATGGGTAGTCGATGGTGGAAACAAACCGTAGACCTCGGTCGGGGGCCATTTCTCGTCCCCTTCGTAGTACGGAAGGTAGAGCGGGTAAGAGGGGCCGCTCTGATCCTCGTCACATTGAAAGGTCAATTGGTGTGTTCCACTGCAGTGTATGAACATGCTCACGTCTTGTTTTCCGACAGTATCGGCTTTGAGTTGCTCTACCTTGTCGCTCTTCTCGGCGACTGATTCAGCAACAGAGGGCGCCATTGTGAAACTGGCGGGAGGGACATGTTTTACCAAGTTTTTATACGCCTGACATATGAAATTGTAACGGAAGCGATGCGAATAAGCCGCTAGACCCGAACAGTACGCGAAGGATGGCGGGGCGGAGCCTGGCGAGTTATGGCAGGCATCAGTGCATTTTACCTGAGCCAAAGGCTACCTGCAACCTCTGTTTGGCCTGGTGGCGAAAGAAAAAGGAATGGTACACTCTTGGCCCCTAAGCCCTCCAATCAAAGGGCACGAAAAGCATACGAGAGGAGTGTTACGCGGTTTCACGATGGTGAAACGAGGACAATAACATATGCACGTAAGATACACATGACTTATGCCCTATGCCCGGAAATGCATAACGAGCAGAAGCACAATTGATTCCTGGCTCGCATCTGCTCTTCCCGACGTCATCGCGGACTGACTTTCTATAGGAATTTCCTCCTGGGACAGTGGTCGGTGTATGTATCCCCTATGTGATGATATCTTCCTCTTCGCCGGCTGTTAATTAAACCTCTTAAAGTAGCCACTCTATTTCTCGGTAAAGATATTTCCGCCCTAAGTTACGTGTCAGCTGCCATCATCACTATCGAATCCGAATCATGCGCCCTAAGCTCACCGCTGGAGCCTGGTGTGGTCGTTGGAAATCGCTCATCGTCCGGGCGACCGTCGTCACTGACGATTCGAGTCAGACTGGTAGATCTGCATACACCGTCGTCATCCACGTTACGGGGAACACGATCGAGAAAGTCGATCCTGACTTGCGTTCTCAAGATCTCACCGACGACGGCATCGTCGAACATGATTACGTTGCATGATGATATCCGTACGGGCGCTCAAAAATCACTTGGTAGGACCGATCGCCTGGGATTACCACTTCGCATTTGTGGCCGCATATTTGCCTGTCTGTCTAGTCGGACAGCTGATGTCTGGCGAGCGTGCATGAAAACACGGTGTATGTTGGGATTTAGACACGTCGCGAATTGGGGTGGTATACGTTCCTGCGCATTATTATTTACATCGCCTTTTCTCCAGGTGGATATCTCCAAGAGGCATGACACTTACATAAGTTGGTACGCTTCTTTTCCACTTCACACGACTACCCCTCCCGCTGTCGTTTTGTCCACTCTACCATCTTGTACTTGTTATTTTCCATGCGTATCAATTAAATGATTCTACTGGAGCTAGAGCACAGTGTTAAGCATATCGCCATCATCCTGCACAGCGTCGATTTGACATACCACATCCCTTCGAACTTGAACTTCTGTCGCGACCTCCAATCGAAGTCGGCCCACGAAGGCGAGGGACATGGCACCCCAACGGCTGCAACGCATTGCTCCCCTGTCGCGTCAATAGACAGTTTGTGCACGACTTTGATCTCCGAGGCATCGGCCACGGGGGTGTTCTACCTGAGCAGACAAAGACTGCGCAAGAAGCCAGACACGGAAACATGCAAGAGGCCACCACGCCACTGGACAGGTATCAACACGATCTCGTGCGATTAAAGGCGATGGGGAAGACCAGATTGGGGCACAGCAATCGAAAGATGCCCAAGTCGGGCTTGGTCGTCGTCTCCTCCGTCGAGCCGCCACAGAGTTGTGGACAAGGGGGACGTGCTCCCGGGATTACATAAAAGGCAAGATATATTATGCACATACGAACCGAATGTGCATATCTGGTGAGGCGCGATAGGGCGAGTAGATATGCATGAATTGGAGTGTGATCGACCCGACGTGATCGATAGTTGCGTCGCGCAGGAGCTCATGGACGTGCATGTATGTCTCATGGGTGAGTCGGAGCTCACGAACGACGGGATTCCTGAAGCCACCTCTGCTGCCGGCGCACGACATAGCAGGATTGGAATCAAAGACGTCGGGGAGGGCAAAGAGGTCTGGATGAGCTCGGTGTCGCCGAGATTGTCGTGGATGAGGAAGGCGCGGGAGACCATGAACATCGGACATCGCGCTATCGAACAAGTCTGTGGACCGTAGTTGTGCTCCCTCGCATGCTGACCGAACGACGACATGGAAGTCGAGGACTGATCCATTCCGGAGCCAGGTTAAACAGCGCGGTGCCCCCCTAAAGGTACCAGCCTCCGTCAAAGTAAAGCTCTCTGAAATTAAATCTTAACTTGCACGGTAAAGAATCAGAATGATCTCAGGGTACAAAACATGACGATATACAAAAGATCAGCCGTTGACCTCTCCTACAGTCTAATTTGATTGAGACGTTTCAGCCTCCGTTGCCTCCATCGGTATTTCCTCAGGCTCGTTCTGCTCAACGTCCGCGAACCTAAGCACCGATTGAATACCAATGCGAGTACTCATCATGCCAAATGCACTATCAATGCCTCCGCATTGTACATCCTGTGCATACATCTCCCGCATGTTGATGATGAACCGAGGAGTAAGGGTGGAAATCGGCACATATTCCACGATGGACGGTGGCATGATTTGCCAGCTCTCCAGTGAAATAACGTCCAAGCTGATCAGCAGGGAAATGAGCTGGAATGCCAATATTCTAAGTGTGCGCATCATTAGCTTGATCTTCTCGATGAGTTGCATTCTAAGAGGAATGTGGAGACTTACGCGACAAAGTAAACCACACCCTGCTTAATGAGCATGTCCATGATCCGATTGAGTTCCCATCTCCTTGTCATTCTATGTGTCTGTAGCAACTCTCTTGTGCATTTGACGACCGCGAAGATGCATATTACCGTACTGTTGACGATTTGAATCATGGTGGCTACTAGCATTGGCGCCCGATAAGAGGTCAACTCTCCCCATGTGCAATACGAGTAACTCAGCGTTCGGCTGACGGTCACTGTGATGGAAGTAAACAGTCAGCTGATTCAGTATTAGAATGCTCAGTTGTACAGCAGTGTCGCGCACCAAAAAAAAGCTTTGAATCGTTGTATATGACGTTTAAAAGGACTAGGGAGACAATCCCGAGTATAAACAGCGGTGCCAGAATAATGAGAACCTGTCTTGATCGATTATACATGGCCCATACACGAAGGAGCATCATCACTGGAGTTATGCAATTTAAGAGTTACGCTCACAGACAGCAGGAACACAGTGAACACTCACGCTCAGCTGAAGAAAGAAAGAGAAAACACGCCCATTTCCCGATGATCATGGCTATTTCACCTTGAAAGTGATTATAGTAAATGACATATTAACCCGAGAGCAATCATCTCACAGCTGTTTGGTGTGTTAGTAGTGGTTGCGCCGATAACTTATTTTTGGGGTGCAATACTTACTTCTACAGACACGAGTAGAGTTCAGCACAAGCATTCATTAGCTTATTGGTAGTAGAGAATGCGTACTTTTTGGGGCCCAGGAAAGAAAGCACTTCCAACTTGATTCATTCTAGTGAGCTTCATATTGCGAATTCGAAACACACACAGAAACATACGAGCAAGGCCATTAACCCTGACAGTCATAATTGCTTTTAGTATGTGTCGCCCGACTACCATAGACTTCAGACTCACGCAAGATTTAAAAGGATACAATAACGAAGCTGCGACTCATGGAGTATCTCGAAAAATGCCGTAGAATGTAAGACGTACGAGAACAAATAAAATTGTTACCCAAGTCCAAGGTTTGCTCTGCCGTTTAATTGTCAAAAACATTTTCGTTTAACAAAAGATTTGCTGCTGACCCAGATGTATTCTATCTGAGTGGATTATGATCAGCAAGGCATACGATATCTCAGGATGCCAACAATACCTCTTTGGAGAATGTGAGGACTGAAAACACATCTGGAGTTCAGCAACACTGCAAGGAGTCTTACAACGCACCATAGTCATATCCAACAGGAACAGTGATAATGACTATATATAATATCTTCAGGGTGTCTTACCACGTTGGACGAGCATACATACGAGACACATCGTCATTCAAGAAAATGCCATTTAAGGCAGTCTGTGTGGAAGAGGACATAGTCTTGTTGAAGATGACGTGGCAGGTTGCGATAAAGTGTGGTAGGTGCACTATTGCATTCCTGAGGTAGTAGTATTTATTATCTTGCTTGAGAATACTTATTTCGTCGAGAAAAAAGATCATATCAAGGATAACGCACTGCCGTCAGTCCTTTAATCGTCCGGTCGTCGGTATTTCGAGATAAATGTATGCTCGAGTTTCAAGTTTGCGAGAAATTTTCGGAACCCTGAATAGAACCGTGACGTAACTTCTAGATCTCCCTGCAGCCTGAGGCAGCTCAAGGTTTCTCAATCACCACTCTGAAACTATACGATGGACTAGGTGGCTCTAATCGACCATGTGGAATATTCCATGGTAGCCCATTTAACTGTTCCGGTCACCGTTGCTATCTCACATAACGTACGTGATGTATTTCCTCTATGTAATAGTACCGTAATATTACTTACGCTGTGCGATTCCTGTGACCTAACACGCGCTCGAGGGGGCTAACACGGTATCTTGAGTTCTTTCCGACTCTCATTTCGGTATACTCCGCGATGACTTCACCACTCCCTGGCATGTTAATGCAAGATAACGACCAGTCAGAAGTCTTAGTCATATGCCTACCAGTGTGTCCTGCTAGCCATTATGTTTGCTGTCTTTCCCTCCCGCCATTGAGTTGATGCATAGTTCTGCTACTTGTATGGCAACGTGTCCCACCAGCCGCCACGGTGATCCCGGGCCACAATTGTGTTTAATTTATTCCCGCCATCGAACTGACGTATCATCTAGACTAGAAGCATGTGTGCTTCACCAATCAATGATGCATCACAAGTCATCCGTAATCGTTCCCTCCCAATATTGAACTAATGCATCAACCGGCCGCTCTGATATCCTGATGTACAGCATTCGTGTAACGAGAGCTAGTCAGACGATCAGACTCGGAACACAGCGGCGGACGTGGACTGCGACGAATGATAGACATGATACGTATGATACTGTCGCTACCTGCCTATACCCTATGCTCTATGCGTATAAATACGGACTTTTTACATGTAGTAGGATAGCTTTTTCGAAACCAGATCGTTATCTTGTGATTTTTCGAGATAATCTTCTCCTTGGTGATCCGTGTGCCTTATGCGGAAGGACGGACTTGAACGGACACTGTGGGCACAAAGATGTAAATAGCGTTGCCGATGATGTCGAGTCCATACTTAATACTGTATAAATAGGGCACGAGTCGCATGATGGGTGACACACTGGTTTTACGATAAAGCCTGAATCGAGTCCAGTCAGGGATAAAAAAAGTCTGAGATGATGGAGAAACACACGACTACCTCGAGTTTGGCATCGTGATAGTGTGGGCGCCAGAAGAGAATCGTGTATTTTTCTTTTCCTTTCTCTAGTGCTTCGGCATCCTTCGATCATGCAAAGCCATGGCCCACGGAGCAAGGACAACGATGATCGGGATGGGGTGGCAATGAATGCGACTTTATGGTGGCGTAAATTAGCACTTCGTCGTCATCAAAGTTCCGCTCAAACGGCACTTGCTGCGGCGCCACCACATGTGGTTTGTTGGAAATCGCTCATCGTCCACTTTACGAGCCTCGAAGCTGAATTCGCTGTGAAAATTTAACGACGGGTTCGATTCGTGCGTGGAAATTTCGACCGACGGAAGCTGCATCATGATACGCCGTCGGAAGGCTCTATGGATGTCTCTGCGAACGTGAAGTATTGGAACATTCGCAACGTTTCTGGAAAGGCATCAAGTGGATGAGGAAAGGCTTATATTACGTCACTGGGACGCTGACACGTACAACCGCGCCCGGCAGACATTGACGCGTCCCATTCGGCGGGATACGCCAGCTCGCGAAAAGGATACATATACCCCCTCGTACGCTCTTCAGAACATTATCAAGCGGACCATGTCCTCCAACGCTATTCCGACCATCCAAAAAGCGTGGATCGTCGTCAAACAGGGTAAACCTCGCGATGCGCTCGCGTTCAAGACCGACACGCCCGTTCCGCGTCCAAAGCCAGGAGAAGTCCTCGTCCAGATACGTGCCGCAGCGCTCAACCCCATGTATGCCCCGCCTTCCTTTTTTGCACTCGCCCGGTCTGACGTATAAACGTATTCCTAGAGGATGGAAATTGATGACGACACTGCCAAATGTGCTGTCCAAACGTCCGCATCCCCCAGAGCACGACCTCTCGGGCATCATCATCGACGCCAACGGCACGTCGTTTTCCAACGGAGACCACGTCATTGGGTACATTCCCGTTTGTGCGTATGCCAAAGTCCTGTATACTACCCCTTTCGCTTGTTCACGCTTGCCCAGCTCTCCAATTTAGCACGCGTCAAGGCGCGCTCGCTCAATACGCCACGCTCCCCGAAGAAAACGTCGTACTCAAACCTGCCCAATTATCCTGGGAGGAAGCCGCAGCGCTTCCCCTCGCCGCGTCCACCGCAGTCCAGGCTCTCCGTCTAGGCGGCTATGATCCCCTCCGTGCGCTCGAAGACGGGCCAACGCCCGTGCCAGCCGACCAAGAGTCCATCTTCATCCACGGTGGGTCCACCGCCGTCGGGTTCTATGCCATACAACTCGCCAAGGCGCTCTCGCTCCGTGTGACTGCCACAGCGTCGGCTCGGAACGAGGCATTCGTGCGCGGTGTTGGCGCAGACGTCTTTCTGGATTACCAAGCACAGCCTATCGCCGAGCAGCTGTGTGCGGACCCGCCCGAGCGGCGGTTCGGGATGGTGCTCGATGCAGCGGGGTCGGTGGATACGGCGTTGTACGCTCAGTCGGGGGCATATCTGAACAAGGGGGGTATCTATATTACGACTGGCCCATGGGCGAACACTGTACTTGGCCTCTTGGGCGTGGTGGCACGGTGGGTAGGTGTGCTATCGAGACCGTCGTTTTTGGGGGGCGTGCCGACGTCGTGGAGGTGCGTTGGCGTTGAATAAACTCGGTCTGTGCTGATCTTCGTGGGTTAGGCTCGTCCATGTGGTAAATAGGAAAGAGGACATGAAACTGCTGTGCGTGTTGATCGAGCGAGGTAAGTTCGTCGAATTTGTACGGTGATCTTCTAATTCTCATGGGCAAACAGGTTTGCTCCGGCCTCATGTGGATGCAACGTACGAGTTTGGCGCTGCGCTGGATGCGTATGACAGGATAATGACGGGTCGGGCTGTGGGTAAGGTCATTGTGAAAGTAGAGTGATGGACATGTGTTTTCGTCAGGTCGATAGAGTAGATATATATCCATAGTAGGATTTAATCACCAGCTGATACATGCGACGAAGCGCAGCACGTTTCGACGAGCAATAGTCAACTGCAGTTTTCCATCATACAAAACAGGCAAGAGCAGAATAGGACACAAACGCGTGCTCGGGTATGTAGCAGCTAGTCCACGCTGACGCCTTTTCCTCTGAGATCATTTTTGGCGTCGTTGATCTCCTAACACGTGCCTGTGAGTGACGCCGAGTCCGAGCGAATCGGGAGCTCACCTGGAGCAGTTCTCGATAGGCGTCGGGACAATCTTGGAAAGTGACAAGGCCCCAGCCGAGCGAGGCGAGTGAGTAGGAGCCAAAAGTGACCAGGAGCCACCATGGAATCTTGGAGCGCTGAACGTGAGTCCCAACGGACGCTCTGGAGGCGAGTGAAACGTACGACTGGTAAGAGCTGCGTGACAGCGTCTGGGTCGACGAACGGAACGGGGAGGACGGCGAACAGCGCGAGGAGGTATATAAGGAGAAAAGCGGAGGCGTACACTGCGACGCGGTGTGCGCGGGCCATTTCAAAGGTGCTGGAACGAACGTGGAGGTGGCTGGGAAGTATAAGCTCGAGTTTGACTACGTATGACGCGTGACGCCGAACTTCGCTGAAAATAGTATTTTGTCCCTGAGAATAGCATGTCAAAGAAAATCTAGGGACAACATACAACAGCCGACCTTAGCTCAGTTGGAAGAGCGTGAGACTGTAATGGGTTACCTCGACATCTCAATGTCGCCTGTTCGAGCCAGGCAGGTCGGAATCTATTTTAATACTTTGTGTTTGCTTTTCATTTTTTCCATTGACACCAAGAGCTTGAGGCCTTGAGGCCTGAGCTCAGGTGCCATCTACTACATAACATCCTCAATTCAGAGATCGTTCCCATTTTCACCCTCACAAACCACTCATATCATCTCCGGCACTACTTGGTCGGTGTCCTACTGGATCCGTGGAACATCTCTCCACAATCAAGCCGTCGTTGAGGTCCTTGGAGATCTTTCCGTATCTAAGCTCGGTACAGGCCTGGGTTACAGGCAGATGTTGTCCAGCATTTTCGAGACGCCACCATTTAAACCTCATTATCGGTACGTTCCACCCACTATCCAGCAATACTTCATTTACTTATTCAGACCTTCCACCCGTTGGCATTCATTGCTGGCGTCGGGGAATAGAAATAGCAACTGATCTTGGGATTCGAGTCTTGCATCACTGCGAGCTCTCTACTCTTGAAGTCCTTGGAAAGACGTACGGAGTTTCTTCAGCGACGTCAGCTTCTCCATGTATCCATGCATCATTTTCAGGGACGGAGATGTGCACTACCCAGAGAACTCGAACACGACGCAAATCGATCGGCCGGAAGATGATCTGGGCGGGAAACTCATCGAAAAGGAGCACGACCGGTATATGATGGCAGATATGCACGCAGAGTCGACTCAGGGTGCTTAGAGTCTTACTCTTTTTCGTTGATCGTGGATATGTGCATGATGGTGCATGATTTTGGGCTTCAGACGTTTGAAATAATTTCGCCACTTGCATCGTCGCATGCCGTAGAAACAATACGATTACATAAAAACTCTTGGTCGCCAATCCATTTTGCCAGAGTATATGTACAAAGGGAAATTAAGTAGTTACGGTGATATGTAGTAAATTAGATGTGTGTTGGTTCCGTTTGCGTGGCGTTTTCAAAATCGATGCTGATCATCTGAAAGCAACTGAAAGGTGCACGATGGGCGGCCCGACAGAAATTTGAATTACACCACCCCATATTTCGTGTCGTCAAAGTGGCCACATTTATGGGGCCTCCAACCTTACTTCGTCGAGACTTTCAACACGGTGGCAAACGTACGACAAAGCGTACGAAGATTGATTATTCTACGAGGAAGCACCGGACGCGTGCTCGATCTCACCGATGGACGTTGGGTAAACGCATTTACCCAGATTTTCAAGCGGACAGATGGCATTCAAGAAGAAAAATAGCACCGGGTATGAGGATAAATTGGCATCCATAATCTAATTTGCTGTGGCGCATCTTACAACAAACAAAGCGGAGAGATATTTTTTGACATGTGGGCGGCAGGTTCTTGGTCCGATTTAATTGTTCTCTTTCCCCCCTCTTCCTCACCGCTTCACCTCCTTGCCACACTCTCATACCAAGATGCCTCGCGCTGAAAAAACCATCCGCTCATCAAAACCACGACGACAGCTGCGCCTCCCCTGCAATAAATGTGGAACTGAAATTTGCTACCGCTCAGGAACGAAGTGGGATGTGGTCGATGCGCTGCTGAAGGCGCATATGAACAACGACTGTCCACTGAGGCCAATGAAGGAGGCACCAAAGATGGTCCCATCCGCACCTGCATTCCGTCCTCCATCGGCGCCACCTCTCCCGAGCGCAGAACCAGCGGCACCTACCAAATCGCAACCTAGCACAACATGGATGGCTGTGGACTTGGGGCGCAAGAACAAAACGGTGGAAGAGCGGAAGAGAATACTAGAAGAGGACAAGTATGCGCAGGACGTAACAAGTATAAGCGTCGTTTGTCGCGCATGCCACAAAACAATTAGCCTCGACAAAAGGTCAGCGTACTATTTAGGCTTTTGGGACAACCACAAGAAGAGATGCAAAGCTATCAAAGAGCTTGAGGTCAGTCCGGTTCGGCTGATACGTAGGAGACATACTGACCGCCACACAAAAAAGGCCCCGCAAGCATCCGATGACCCGCAAATCGGCCATGAAGAGTCGATCCAGATGAGTTCATCTAAATCAACCATACATGGCGATGCGCAGGACGCATCGTCAAGCGAGAGCGAAGAGAGCGAAGAAGAGGGTGAAGAACCCCCCCAGATGACCTTTACAAGTAAGTTCGTCGCACCCCATGCTTATACGCAACTCTGAGAAGGAATTTCCTTGTCTTGCCGCGTGCAGTGTCCAATGACAGATATTTCTGGGCGCAACCACAGGAAGATCGTGCTCGGTGGAAGCACCGGTATGCTACGAAAGAAGAGATCGACACCAACCGGTTTCGTGGGCAAATGGAACCATACATGCCCGCGGAAAATCGATCTCGTGCTCGTGTTTGCATTTGGAGCGGACGCAACGTCGCCAGGGACCGTGTTGACAAAGGTTTTCAGCCGATCAGTGATTGAGCGAGCGGTCGATGGGTTTGGAACTGATTTCCTCGTTTGTGACATATGTCCATTGCTTTTGATACGATCTCTTCGATGTCTTTTCTGCTTCAATTGAATTGCGCTCATGTTCTTGACATTGGAGCTAGTTGTGTGGACGGCTGGTGCAAGGCTGGTGCATGCGAACGGCGTCGACCGCCGGAGTACTTATCCAGTCCGAATTCTGGCGATCTCCGGCACTCTGACTTTTCCCGTCTTCTCCCGTCTCTCTGCGCTATCATACAAGTCCTCAAAGTAACACATGTAGTACTACTATCCATTCACGCCGAGTTCGTGTTTTCCAGCCTCTTTTTCAAACGATCGCAATTGTATCATATTTAGGGTATAGCACGGGTATGCTACACACCGCGGGTAACGGGTCTACGGGTGCCGCGGGTACGGGTACGGTGTGATAAAATGCAAACCCGCGTCAACACCGTACCCGTATGCACGGTATACCGCACACCGTACGGGTTTGGCTGTTACTCAGTGATCTGAGTCTTACCATTTTGATCTGGTCTTCGATAGGCTCGCATGTCGTAGATTTCAGCTGCGAAATAGTACAGATTAAATGGCAATGGACAAGTATATGAAGGATGCAGCGTTGTAGTGCAAGGAATGCGCGATGGCTGTGCACGGACACGCGCTGAACCGGACTATGTACGATACGTTTCATTTTGCCTTTCATTTCTCCTAGTATGTTCCGTCTTATTCTCTTATGCTACTCATCATTCTTTGTACGCGACCGGGGATGGTATGTTTCCGATTTCCTGTTTATCCTGGTTACTTCATAGCCCCTTAGTACCGCTCGCTGCTCGGTGTTTAAGACCTATTGATTGACCTCTATCAGAGCAATAGATCCTTCATATCTGCCCTCCAGTCCAAACAGACATCCCCAATGACAATTCCGTGACCAAGGTAAGTGTTTGTCAGCAGCATTCACCATCCGGCTGGAACTGACTCTGGGCACACAGCATGGCCTACTGGCAGTGGATGACTTCGGGGACATATCTCTAGGGGCACCATCTTCGTCAAACGAACTTCAGGATTATCTACGACAACTATTAGAAAAGGTAAAAGACCCTTTGAAATGGTGGATAAACAACCGCAACAGCTATCCGAATTTGTATCGGATGGCACTGGACTACCTTAGCATACCCGGTCAGTGCTCTGGCTATGTGCTTACAGACTGTATTTTGACATTGGTCTCGCATGCCATTAGCGACTTCAACGGCAGTAGAGCGAGTGTTTTCTCAAGGCCGACAACTCCTACACTTTTCGCGAAACCGTCTCTCTCCATCATCAACACGAGCCTTTCTTTGCCTAGGATCATGGCTTCGGTGTGCATTGATTACATTCCCTGATCTAGTTGATGTCATGAAGTCGTTGAGGAAGCGGAAGCTGGTGGAAACGGAATAGATAGTAGGACTAGCTACAATTGTTTGCACTGAATTCGTCATACTCAATGCACAACCACCCGCGGGTTTTTTCATCACCGCGGGTATGCAGACATACCGCGGGTTGTACGGGTACGGTGTCAGCTGCCAGACCCGTAGTCAGACCCGTGCTATACCCTAATCATATTGGGACCTTGGCGACCGCCGACCATACTCGAAGGGCGCCTTTCTTTTTTATGTCGAAGTAGAAAGCAGGAAAGTAAACATTTCCATCAGTCTAGCAGCCGGATTCACGGTTGCAGCTGATTTGCGTGAGGAGGGGAATCATGTCGAGGCCAACCTAAAACGTACTCTCACTGTTCTACCCATCCTGAGCGAACGTTGAGATTCTCTTTATTCAGCTTCTGGCGTCTTGGCGTCATGAAGGACGTCAAGGTCAGAGTCATGCTCTGCCGGAACGGAGGCCCACTGTTTGAACGAAATGATCGTTCATCCGGCACTGACGATGTCGTTTGCACTAGAGTTCAGTTTGGTGATTGAAACCATTTGTACACGTATCTTAATATGATCTCGTGGGTTGTGCATACCGTAGGAATGAAGACGTAGCCTCCGATGAACAGATAGTCGCGTTAACACTGTAAGTGATTCCCAATGTACCGTTGAGTCCGACCTGCTGAAGTTTACGGAATGCCGGGGTAAAGGTCCATTATTCGGAAGACCGTGTAGTAACAATTTCCCATTAGCTATTACGGGTGCGCCAGTGCGTACTTAACCTAAATCTCCTCGTACATATCAAGTACGCTATGGTAATGGTAATGACAAAGAGCTTAATGGATAGCTTTTGCTTGCATAGGAGCGGCATGTAACGTGTAGGTAACACATCAAAAAGGGGGCGATGAGTTCGGAGGCGTCATTCTCTTTTATCCCCACTGATGGATCGGTACATCTGATCATACCTTGGTCATCCAGGCACCCGATTGTCGTTTTTCGGTGGACCGGCCATTGCCTCACTACTTCAGTTTCTATCCAGTGTCTTCGACTCTTCATCAACCCGTACTCCACTCTTCTAATCGAAACCCATCCGTCCGTGTCACCTCCGATCCTTCCGTGTCTTCCTCCACGACAAAGGCATGAGCCAGACCTGGGAGGGCGTCCGCAAAAGTAATAGTAGAGACGGCACCGAGTTGACTGCAGACCGATTGCGATGTCGACGTGACGCCGAACCCGGTGTCAATTCCTTGCCACGTTCGACGTAGCTCGCGGTCACATCGCTCTCGCACGCCGATGATGAGTCGGGGCATCATGACACATATAGCCACGAAACCGAGCGAATTGAAGGAGAGAAGAAGCTTGTTGTCGATGACACTTCCGTCTAGTAGCAAGTTAAGGATATTATTAAATAGGCTCCTAGAAGCCGAAAAAGCCGATTAGCAAAACTGTTCCTATGGATAAAATGGGACTTACGCAAGGAAATAGAGAACTCCGTGTCTTACGAGTAGCTGCATACATCGGTTAGGCCGCCACTGCTTGTTCACTCTATAAATAGAGAGTGACTGTTTTAAGGATGGGATGATAGCGAGAACCAAAAGCGAGACCCCAAGTAGAAATCGCTGCAGCTCGTTATACATATCAAGCAGGGATGGCGTATGGCTGAACGAGGAGCCGCAGAAAGAGAACCCAAACAGTTGAGTAACTGTGCCCGAAATAGTATAAAATGAGTGAGGTTTCGGCGACGAGGACAAAGGTCGACTACCTGAGAAGTGGTTGTTGGGTTTGTGACGGATACCTGTCAAAACGAAACCAACAATAACCTGTGGCACGTAGATAAACAGGAGCGCATAAAGAACTGTTTTAGAGCAACTCCACATCGCGTACACCCGCAGGATCATAACCACTGTAATTATAAAATCCGATCTGAAAAATGCATATTACGAAGGGGAATGACTCACGGTCTGCGGCGAACAGAAATATTCGGTACTCCCAAACCGTTATCAGGAAGATCGCGTTACCTTTTGAACGCTCAAGTCTGACTCTATGTGGACGAAGATAATAAATTGACAGGCTTACATCTAAGAAAGATAAGTACAGTTTCCGTATAAGTTTGGTTACATACATCTATAACAAGAACGTGTTAGCATTGGGGGAAATATAAAGGAAGCGAGAACGAACTCTCTCAGGACCCGGTATAAAGGCAGTCCCATCTGCGAATGCACTTATTAGTCAAAATCCACCCTAAAACGATCATCGACATACAGAAACCATTAAGACTTGATTATATGTATCCCCCGTCAGCTTTGTGTACAGCAGATCAACTATCCACTTACATTGCCCAAGAGAGACCAACATAGCGCACCTAACGAACTGTTACTCCAACAGGCCTACGTAAGGATAGATACGTACCAAAACGAAAATTGAGGATATCAAGGACCAGGGTCTGCGCTGTGGTATTGTTGTGGACATAGAATTCGGTAGATGGGTACTGGCTCACCCAGATATAGTCAATCTTTTAAATATAATCAGCCAGCGAAAGGAACTAAAGTAGAATAACATACCTCTCTTGGAAAGTTGAGGACTGATGGGCAAGTAGTTAGTCGGTTGAAAATATTGGGTGCCAGAAACCTCACAATAGTCGTATAGAACAGCCGTGACAGTCATAACTGCGCTGTTGTCCAGTTTCATCGTCTGCGATATGTACGTGGATCATACCTGATAGGTAGTTATTTGTCTGCAGGAGCTCCAAAGCCCCCTCTGAGTCGTAGGTCATGGAGGGAGAAACGCCAATGTTGGATGGAGGGAAGTGAAGAGAATGTGACGGCAAGCTGCGCCCTTACAATAATATACCTATCTTTTCGGCCATCGACTAGAACTTCCTCTGAATGGTGCTACGTGCATGATTACGCGATAACTACTACACAAAGAAGAATTTCTGCACGGCGGTTTTCATTCCGGATCTTGATAAGAAACCGTAATTATGTAAGCGATGATACACGCCGTTTACCAGAACACCATGGAGAATGCGCGTTCTGCCTTTGAAACTCTTGTCCTCTGATTGTTACTTCCTTTGAACGAAGTACCCTGACCGCAACCACTTGGAGAAGCCAGTATGGATCAACGGCAGTCTACAGAAAATTTATTATGCCTTACCGCCAAGATCCTAGGGCTTCGGCCTCACGTTACTACATAGCAGAAATTTGCCGTCGACTCAACAAAGTCCCTGCCACCTTGCCCCCGCCCTGACTGCTCAACTGTCTCGTTGCTTCTGAGTTAATCGAAGCCTTGAGCCGAAGGAGAAGAAAATGAAGTTCCCCACGCGTCGAAGATGTTGTCCGTATGTTCACTTGGTATATTGTTGCACTTACAAATAAGTATGTATGTGCTCCGTAACTCTCCCCTCTTCTGGATCGTACATAAATGTACGGTGCATGCCATCCACCACGCCACACGGTCACCGACCGCGGACCAAGGGACGGAGGCTTTTGCGCTTTGC
The DNA here is from genome assembly GCA_038090275.1 of Austroboletus novae-zelandiae. Taxonomy (NCBI): domain Eukaryota; kingdom Fungi; phylum Basidiomycota; class Agaricomycetes; order Boletales; family Boletaceae; genus Austroboletus; species Austroboletus novae-zelandiae. Next base: position 12,109 of record JBBPML010000251.1, on the reverse strand, counting down.
CTGACAACGAACCTTTCTTGCGCTCTCAGTCCACCATATCTGGTATTCCGTTCGACAGGGCACTCATTCTCGCAACTTGTCGGAAGAGTTGGGCTGCGGCCCGGAGCGTTCGCCTCGAGGTATGATCCTGAAATCTTGCTCGGTATATGTTGACTAAAATGATGTGCCCGCACGGCGCTGTCGCTGTCGCAGCTAATCTGTTCATGGCATTCCGGAAGACATGCTTGGAGTACTCGTTCCCCTTTCGGAGCAGTCGAGAGGCATCGTGGCACCGACAGTGACCCAACTTTTTTTTCGAGTCACTCCAAGTAAGCGCGCTTTCTCAATTCTTGTGTCGTAACGTTCAGCTGACGGTTCCGAGCGCTTGGTACAGAAGTGCGATTCAATCCTTCGCACGACGACCAAGACAAATTGGGTTCATAGCAACCAGTATCCCACAACCAAACCTCCGGTTCGTTGAGGTCATGTGCGGGTTTAATGATTGGCGAACTATCCTGGATACTTGAGTACTGCCCCTCGATGCGAACTTCCTCGTCTACATATTTACTCCTCTGTGGAGTACGTGTTACGGGACGACTCAGAATATCGTTAGGGTATGCTACTTAATCGCTTAACAGTTTTCCGCACAGCTAAGAGCATAGAAGACAATGCATTTCTTCCTTTGGTTGTTCTCCTTTCGAATTCGGAGGCTGGAAGGGAACCGGAATGAATGATGACCAGTTGGATCGTATTCGATCGAATCGCTGATATGCGTTGTATCAGGCAATTGGCTCATTCCACGCTCTGGTGGCGACGTGCACGTAACTCTCTGGTAGTCATATGTCACAGACTGTCCTGCACGAGACACTCAAGTAAAAGGTAGGTCTATGGGACGTGTGGAGCCACTCTGCTTGACATCCTACATACAACGCTTGTCGTCACTCCAAATGAGCCAAAGGTAACCTATTTGTTCAGGAATTTTAGTACTTGCCCGTGATTGACACGTTTTTCTTCGTCTAGTTTAAATAAACCCTACTCCTGGATCTCGTTGTAGTGCATAGGCTGCATTGAACACACGTTTTGATTAGTGTTTCGTTGGATCCGTCAAGTCGCTTTTAATGGCCTTGGCTGACTTCAGGAGCCAAATTCAGTCGTCGTTGCGCCAAGCCTCGGAGCCTCATCCACCACGACGCAGTGTCGTGATCAATCTGATACGTACATCCTTTCTCTGGTGTCAACCTGTTCTGTCAAGTGTACTCATTCTGTTACAACAAATGCAGGCGTTTCCAACGTCAACGGCCTATGCGATCGAATTCCTAGCTTCGCCTTATCGTCCCCTAGGTAGTTGCTCAACGTTGCTGGCTTGATGCACCTTGCTTTTGCTACAAATAACCGCGCTTGGACCCTGGAGTCGGAGGTTATCGCGCGTTGTCATTTGGCGGGGAACTGTGCTCCACTGGAATCGCAGTGTTGCTGCCAGAGGCCCCAGGTAGATCAACCCGAAATGTAAACTGGACACCGTCCGAGTCGTGCATGACCACAGGCGCCAGCCCGATCCCAAACGATCCCAAGTTTCCCCTACCACACGATTCTAAAGAAATCACAGTGTAAACTGCTCGACGTGAATTGCTACCCCACCCAATTCAGCGGCTCGCGCGACCCCTAGCCGAGCGACCGCGTTCTGCGCTTCCATCGTCAAGCTCGCCGGCCCGCATGCACACACGGCCACCCCGTCTCGCACCTTCCTTCTCTCCCCCACGTTCGCTCTTCCTTCTTCGACCTGTCCCACGTCGTCGTGCTTGTCTTCCTGCTCGTAGCCAGCACCTTCTCCGGGAGACTCCGTCCAAGAGCTTTCGAGACTCGAGGACGCGCTCCCGAAACACGTCAGGCCCTCGAGCAACTCGGAAATCGACGGCTTTTTGACCGCCACGTCACAGTTGGGAATCAAGGGCACGTCCTCCGGGTTACACAGACACGTGACGAAGATCGCGATGTGAAGATCGATCGTGGTATGCTTTGCAGCCGCGTTGGCAATGTCCGTCAACATGGGTGTGAACCAAGAGATATTGCCTAGGGGTCGATGAACGTGATCGCATCTCGGATAGAGCGGACGAGGAGACCAAGAGCTTACCAAACGACCGAAGGTACCATACAAACTCGATGCGTCGCGTTCGTTCACCGCCGCGTCGGCCGAGCTTGACACACCGTCCGATGATGTTGTCCAACAGACCGAGTGTAAACGTTACCCCAGACCCGCCCGCCACGAGTAGCACTGCCTCGTGCCGACCCAGGTCGACGCTCGACCCCCCATAAGGTCCGTCAAGCATGACCTGCAATGACATCGACGCGTCCCCGTTCTGGTGACACATCTTGTCCGTCGCTGTCACCTTTTCGTGTGCCTCGCGGACGAACGCGTTTAGTGCGCGCGTCCAATCGCCGTTGACGCGGGCAGCGACAAGCAATCCTGGATCGGACAGACACGAGTGCGCGGGCGGGGCGGAGAGGATGCTCAGGGGGTGACTTTCTAGGATCCGTCCGGAGAAAAAGACGCGGAGGCGGACATGCTGACCTGCTATCCACCCATCGTGACAATCGTGCACGCGCACCTGGGCAGCCCATGATCAGTACGTGTGCACTGTGTGGGAAACAGGCACACTCACGATGGTCATGAGAGAATCGGGAGCGGTGAGGGTGGCATCCTTGAATCGGTAGCGCAGCAGACGTAGAAACAGGTCTGTGGCGTAGAATGCGAGGGGTGGGAATATCCAAGGGGACGCATACGGGGTATGGTAACATACGATCACAAAAAACCCCACGAACGTGAGCACGCTGATACATGCATATAATCTCAGTTGCGTCCACCCGGCCAACGTGGAACTCACTGTATCACAAAGAACGCTTGATAAAACAATTTCCGGACGACGGGGAGCGAAAAGAGCACGATGCAGCCGAGCATGGCCAAGGACGCAACGCCCGACGTTTCTTTTTGGGGTCCCAGGATGGCAATGTTGTATTGGAGATGATTACGGATCCAGAGACTTCCGTGAATGGCGGCGGAGAGGAACATGACGCGACCGGCCATACGATGCATAAAATTGAGTTTTTCGTACCCGTGGCCAGGTCCGAGGAGGAACGACAATAGCGAATTCTTCGTGGCGAAGAGAAAGACGATCGGGAATTGGGCGAGCGCGAGGAAGCCTAGGCGAGGCAAGGATGAGCGTGAAGTCGGGGTGATAGTGTCGTAACATACCCGCTCTGTTTGGGTTGAAAATCAAGGGCGCATCTTTGATGATGCAGAGCAGTGCAATGGCGAGGTATGCTACGAGGATGAAGACTAGGAAACAATGACTGTTGACAGGGGAGTGAAGAAATGGGTGGTGCACACGTACTCTGCCCGAGATTTAACTTGACAAGGGGAACTGACCATTGAAGGACAGAAGCACACGCATTCCAATATGTAGCCACCTTGCGATTTATCGAGGGAGACGTCGACAGCCTTGTACTGGGTGTCGCTTCATCGCTAACTACTGCGGCGTACTTTGAACCTTCTGAAATGCCAAATAGTCCGACGAGTGCACGCCGGTGTCTCAATGCATGGACGACCGACGGGAGAGAGACAAGAATAAGAGCGCCCAAGCACGAACACCAGATGGTCGTAAACTTGCGCTGCCATATGGGATCTTCGACGTAGGAACTGAGAGAGGAACAAGGTCAGAAATACTTGAGCGCGAGCTCAGTACGTACTTGTAAATCTGCAGACTGGCTGGTATCGTCGGAGGCGCACCGGCTGACATGGTGACGAGCAAGGGACACGAGTGCCGTCAGTGATTAATTGATTAAATAAATGAAGGCGATACGTCACATCACGCAAAGGTCCGAAACATGTGTAACGTAAATCGACCTCCACATGCTCCAGCTCCGATAAGCAATCCCACTCAATGTTCGTGCGACGACGAGAACCGTCCAAACAGCGCCTCACCCACACCCGACCCTATCGCAATCGACAGCAAAAATGCGAGTTGAAACGTCCTGAAGAGAGTTGAATTCAGTTGTGACATGTGTACATACGAACGACGTACATGACGGCCAACATGAGCAGCACCTTTAGACACGTTTGTGCTGCAAAGAGGACGCCTCGGATGACATCGTGCTCCAATACGAATGGCGGTGATAAACACGTAGTAGACTTGTCATGTGCAGAAACGCTTGTCCTTCAGATAAAATAGTATGAGCGAGAACCAGCGTCATCATAGTAACCAATAGAACGCCCACCTTCCGACCCAGTGTCGTTGCGCAAATCCGAGACACGCCGCAAGCCAGCGTTCTAATATGGCGAGTAGGAAGACGCCGACGCATGGGCCCACCATCGTCCCCGCACTGCTGGGAACCCAACCAAGAAACCACACTGACGGTTTCGCGTCAGTTTCAGACATACATTGAATCTGATAGGGTCGCTCACGAGTATCGCCCGGGGTGAAATGGACGTAGGTCAGCATGTTACCGACAGCGAGGTCCATGGGGCCGTCCATCGACATGTCCATGCCATTTCCCTGGGCAAAAGCTGGAGCAACGAACGAGCATAACGCGAACAAGTGCCAGGCTGTCATGGCCATGGTCGTTGTGATGTGACTACTGTTAGCGCCCGATCTGTTTCGCATGTTCCGAATATGGTAGGCTGCCACTCCGTTCACAACGGACTGTCCTTGCCAACACAGGCAAGTTCAAGCCTACGATGTAAGTACTTTACTTTTCATTTTTCCCCCCCGTGACCGATTGACGCACAAAAGGGCTCACCAATTCCACTTCGGATCATCGGCTACTGCAGAAATTTACCAACGACTGACGAGGAAAATGTCGACCTGCCACGTAGTTCCATCTGATCACGGGGCCGGTAAGCATCTTCCAAGTATCATTACGGGCTTCTCTAAATTTCCGTCCTTCGAACTTCATAGATCAATCATTGTCAACTCGCTCCACAGCCATGTACGCCACCACATTAATTAACTCACCACTGAACCTTTTTGAGCTCGCTCCCTTGCTTTCTTAGGACGTCGGCGGGGAATCATCCTACTCTGCATATCTTATAGCATACGAGCAGCCACTTTCAAACCCTCATGTCTTGGGCCGCCGGCCACGCATTATAGAAAGGAATGAAACATCCGAGCATCGCCGCACCCGCTACCATGGAGTCTCAAGTCACTCTGGTCGACACTCCTCTTGAAGAACACATCACTATCGCATTCGACAGCGGCGACGTGGCGAACACGACCTTGCGCACTCGCTGCGGGAATGACTATGTACCGAGCTACTCTGTGCACACCCTCGGTAAGGAAGCCTTGGTGCGTGTGGGCGACCGCTTGCTCGCCACCGTGACGCGTAGGACTTTCCAACGAGACCAGATCACGTTCCCAGGTTTGAGGCCCATGCGTCTCGGACGTTGGTTGAAACCGCCCGTTCTGTTGCCTTTGTGAGTAGTGATCAGTGTACATTGAACTGAGACAGCGTTCGGTCTGACACAATTTCGACAGTCCTCTCGTGTTTCACGCAGGTGATCAACAATTCATGTGGAGGATCAGTGCTTCGGAACAACTCGTGGTTTGTACTTGAACATCTTCAAAGTTTCACGCTCCGCTGACAAGACCACCCAACACGCACGTCATGTATGCAGTTGTGCGCATCCAATTGCCCCAACGACATTCTGGCACGATTCTTCAAGAGTCGTGGATGTGACGGAGGCCATGTGATGCATGTTGCATATCTCACCATCAAGCCGCATCTAGACTGGATGACAGATATGATCGTGTTATCTTGTATATTGGCGAAGCAAAAGCTGATTTCTGTTGGAGAAAGGAAGGCTGCCTATACGGAAGTGATGTTCTGACGATATTGAAACGTGTCTGACATTCATATTTTTATCATAATGCACGCACTCGGAATCAAAACTTGGTTCCAAGAAGCACAGTGCTTCTCCTTCATTGTCTCGGTCAACCGGGAGGTGTCGCCCACAGAAAATCGGACTTAATACTCATTCTTCCACATCTTGTCTTGATAAGACTGGTTTCCTTGAGTAGTAGATGGCAGATGAGTTCGAGACTTCTGCATGCCCTCCACTCGTCCGAACTTCCTACTCCAGGTTCAGTATCTCATTTCCTTGTCACATTCTTTTTCAGCGTCTACATGATCTGTTCGCTTCATCTTGAACAGCTGTTTCTCTATTGGCTGGTTTGACTCCTTATAGGCGCGCTGAGACGAGTATCAATCGTTCCGATTATTTTGATCGTTCTGACGTATTCTTGGGTTGGATTCTAGGATTGTCGCCACACTCGTCGCATCTGTATCGTCACGGGTGAGTTCGCCGTTACTGTTCGCCTGCTTGCCGCAATCCTGATACCGACTCTTGTATGCTGCAGGCAACCTTTGTCGTCGCTCGTTGCGCTATCTATCAGTCCATCCATCAACTCATAGACCCTCGATCGCGCTGGTCTACTTTCCTTCGACGGATCTCCTCCCCCTCGTCTCATCTCGCTAGTCGTCCATCACTCTCGAACGTTTCTCTTCTTTGAACTAGAACGCTTGGGTAGGTTCTCCAAGAACGTGGAGTTGTGAGAGCCGGGGATCGTTTGGAGGTGGCGAGTCCTCCTTTGACTTTTTCGTTCTTTTCTCAGGCAGATACGGATGACGTCGCATGCAGGGACGCGCCATCTCAGGCTCTAGTACTCGGGGGTGCACCTCTTGCAAACTCGAGTTTCCGACGTTTATGGATCCGCTTAGCGGTACTGTGTCTCACGATGCCCAAGCCGCAGAACGCGCTTGAATGTGTCATGCTCGAGGTGTATGGTTGCGGACCTTGAACGCGTCGGGCGAGATATAAAGTGTGTTTTCTAGTTTGCATGCATCGCTTATGTTGTCGCGTTAGGCGATCCAATTTGAACAATGGTTGGTCGATAGTATTTCTCCGATTGGCGCGTCTGCTTTCGAAACCTGGGTGAAAATCTTCACCAGAATGAGTTCAAGGAGACACGCCGGAATAGTCCCCTCGAATACGTAGTAAAAGCATTCTTTGTAAATTACATTCAGTACTGAGTATGTACATATGTATACGCAGTTCATACAGGACGGAATCGTGTTTATGAAACGAGTCAAGTATGTATCGTACAAGCGACAAACGTCATGATATCAACGACTCGAAACGAAAGCACTAGCGATACGAATCATTTCAAGCAGAGAAGCCATCATCGCCACAGACGAAATCAAAGCTTGCGAGGTATCTAGGATGACCGTGCCAAAGATTAAAACCAGATTCCAATGGGCGCTCCCTTTGAGCCAGAGGCAATGTGGCCGCCATCAGGTGAATAGGCAACAGAGTTGACTGAATCTGTGTGCCCCTGGAATGAATGGACCTGCCACACACTGACCACCGACAGCCTCATTCCAAATCCTGATGGTATTGTGAGAAGATGGATGTCTAGAGAGAAACTCTGCCTGGTGAACAAAGAAAAGAGATAATCGAAATCCAATCCAACCTTTGATAGAAACGCTGGTGTTCGTCCTGCAGGAAAGCGCTATCGATCACCACGGACGTCGGGAAAATGCTCCACACCGGATTGCGGTACCCGAGGCTCCGCGATAACAGCTAGCGAAGAATGGGCGAGTGAACGTGAGGATGAAAGGAGGGAGTAAACCCCGTGCCCGGTGGGGATACAGCTTATATAAGGCCAGCACGCCTTATGTTAGTTAGCATGAAACTCAAAACAGATCCGATGATCGATTGTGCAACTTGAAGTTACATGAATATCACTCGTTCAACACCGAGCGGCTGATACTATTATCTAACAACGACACATTCAGTCCACTGATTGGCACCGGGGGAGGGGGCTTTCAGCCTATACAAAGCATCTGTTCCGATGCATGTATTTACAATGCACGTTATGAGACTTCGTACAATTCACATCAACCCACTGGAGTGGTCGTACTGATCCATGCCGAGTCAGCCAGCGCTCACGTTATGTTCTTTTCCAAGCTTCGAGGTGAGACGAGATCAAGAGATAACTCGATATAAACAACTTCAAAATCTTCCAAATCGTATATTACAACTCCCAAACGACAATAGGAAACTGAACCACCACAACTTCAGTTTGAGCTTGACAACACAATATCCAACTCCACCTCTCTTTCTTTCCGCGTTTATAAGGGACGTGGTAATTCTGCCACAATACATGCTTCGACACCTAAGATTTCCTGCAAATATACCGAGCAAGCATTCAATTCTAAGTAGCCGGTGAAATTAGAATACCACCATCTCAATGCAAATGACTGGCATACCGTATTTATCAGGAAATGCATTAAGATCGTCACCATCGCGAGCAAAGATCAAGATGGGAGAAGCAGCAACGAAGCCGATAACAAAGAGAAAAACTGCAGATGAGAGAGAGAGAACGCGCATCGTATGAAAGGATGATGATTGATGGTCGGAGGACGACAGAAGTGCTTGAGTTCTAAGAACTTGGGGTTCAGCATTGGATACCCTGGCCGCTCTTATATGGTTCGAGAGTGCCGTAGTGACCGCTAAAGATTAGTCGATCTGGCTCTGCACCTGTTGAGTCTGTAATGAGTATAGTCTTCGACCAAGCGAGCTGAGCTTACTGGCAATGCATGATACCTATATCAATTACAGCATCGAACTCCACAGGGTCAGCAGCGTGAATGAAGCATGTCTCTGTAGAGTATGCAACACGGCTCTCCTTGATACTTGTATTATGTAATCAGTCAGACGATCTCAGAGGATGGAGGATGGGATAGATTGACCGTTCCGAATCAGATGTGAGGATATTTGCAATGGAACTCCCGAGCTCCGAGTGACTGTCAGAAATATATCCAGGTATGTATGGCAAAGTTCAGCTACCACTGGTACCTATGTATGTAACATACATTCTGTATGATATGATCGGGACCAGTAGTTGCCTCGCATTCGCAAGGTAATAATTTATTCGAAAGCACCCCCAATAATTCGTCAGAGAGGGTTCTCCCTAACGGCAAGAATCCACCACTTCCGTCGAATCGGCTTGGTGACTTCGCGTAGATGATCGACTTCTGCATGCACTACACAACCTTCGTGAGTGGCCTCCTATAACACCTCTAGTAACTTCGGCACTCCCAGTGAGTTCGGCAGTCACAAAATGTCACGGACAGTCACAGAAGGCCACACATGCCGAAATCAAACCTCGCTCGACAGAGTTATGGTGAACGCGTTATTTATAAAGTATTTAACAAAGTGTAGCTAGTAATTATAGTTGTTCATCCAGATTAGAAGATGATGCGATCTGAGACTCAGATTAGCATCATAGCTAGTACCAGGGAAATGACTATATATAGTACTGGTGTGCAGATTATGATGCGGCAGGAAATGATCATATGTGACATACATATTGAGTTGTACCTGATGTGAGAAATGGTCCTGAGAGGCTGAGACAGACTGTGACAGAAAAATGGGGTAATTGTTGCATCCGGATCAACTGCAAGTTGGGTTGAATGAGGTGGCGTGAATATCGTTGCATGGATTTGCCAGTGCTGGTGACTCTGAGTCCGAGATGATCTGAACGCGCATTTGTCCTATTACCGGTGCTTGAAAGAGTGCTGCAAAGCGGGGTGTCTGAGCAACATCACAAACAAGATGAGGGGAGACTCAGCACACATTTCAACACGCTTTGACAGCTGCAGACACGGACTTGTAGAGACCACTTGCAAGGCCATGGAGTGCTGCCTGTATGCGTCACTCGTAAGTCGGGTCAGGGTTGCACGATACTTCCCAGCGTTGGCTGCCTCGATCGGTCGACTTGCGAATGCGAAGCAGCCTCATCCGAGTTCCGCGCCGGTGAGGCTTAACTCGGCACAACTCACGGTGGCTAGTCCAGATTGCAAACTCAGCTACGGCACCATTCGGCAGGTGACACGAGAGTGACAACTGCGTGACTCCCTCATTTCAGCTTCAATCGCGCTCGTTCAAGCTCGCAGATCACCAATACATGTAGTTAATGGTACATAGGCATGTGGACAATGATAAATATATGTAGAATTGTGTCTTTTAAGAATGTGCCGAAGTTACTGGAGGTGTTAGAATATTACAGTGTCGTTTCGAGCCGACTCTCACCCTGTAGATCGCTTTCCCGCTTGAAGTACAAAGTCAACTAGATTTCAACGTGAATCGTCCTTGCACAAAGACATAACACAAATTATACCGACCAGCCTCTTTGAGCGGCCCAAGATGTTTGGGAGCAGTGAAATACGTTGAAAGCGACAAATTGTGCCCTGTACGTTCTCGGCTATATGTGCGGAGCCGGTCGTCACATTCAATTTTGCATGGGCAGCCAACCGATTGAACATCTGGTCTGCTGCGTTTTACCAACTATCGAGAATGGGTACGTGTGATGATTATTAACTTACCTGCAGACGGAACGTCATCAGCATGCGTCCGTATTCTCACTCGGCACGGTGGCTCTGGCCGTCCAAGGAAGACCTTCGTTCTCTTGTGGCAGGGAAAGGCAGAGGTGTGTGCGCCAAATTTTAAACGAGTGACTTCGTTTAGCTTGAGTTCAATCGTTCAACTTTTTCAGATCGACTACATCCTCTAACTGTCTCAAATTTCACCCTTGCAAAAAAAGGACGTCCGGGCTGTGTCGTATTGATCGACGGGCTGTGAGTTAGGGTAGTCCGACTATGTGCGAAGGGGAGGCAGAGTCTGTTTGCTGCGGCGCCCACCAGTCGACCCTCTCCGAAGACTGTTTGGTCCGTGCTATGCCTGAACTCAGGGCAGTACGCGCATGGACAGATAGGGAAACGGAATGCGCGCGGTTTCGAGCCTGCGAAAGCTCTCTTCGGGAGCGGGTGGGGAAGGAGGCACTTTATTCGTGAGAGCCGCATCAGTGTCCTAAAAGAGGGTACCCACCAGAATATTTTTCGTCCCCATGCAGCACCATCCGGAAACGAGTCCGGATGGATCTTGCCCCCCGAGGGCATCTGATGAGCAACACATAGTGGCGAGTACGGCGGACATACAACGGTACCCCGCTGCTCATTTTTTTTCTCTTATTGACAACTTTGCTCACACACCGAGTAATTAGCCAGGGGGAAGAACCCGTCGAGTACTTGTTTTTGTACCTGTGCCTTGCAGGCGTCGTAAGTGATCTTTTGCTTGACCTGGCACCTTGTATCCTCCCGTCCTTATTGCAGGTGTATGTTTTCGTCTAGAGCCGAGTACATACAAAACGGATATACTACTAGCTTGCAATCAAGATTGACATGTCCGGATACTATTCTCCAACAACGACACATTCAGCCCGCTGATCGGCACCGGGGGAGGGGGCTTTCAGCCTATATAAAGCCTCTGTTCCGATGCATGTATTTACAATGCACGTTGTGAGACTTTGTACAATTCACATCAACCTACAGCCATGCCGAGTCAGCCAGCGCTCACGTTATGTTCTTTTCCAAGCTTCGAGATATTATAGACAAGATCAAGAGATAACTCGATATAAACAACTTCAAAATCTTCCAAATCGTGTATTACAACTCCCAAACGACAATAGGAAACTGAACCACCACAACTTCAGTTTGAGCTTGACAACACAATATCCAACTCCACCTCTCTTTCTTTCCGCGTTTATAAGGGGCGTGGTAATTCTGCCACAATACATGCTTCGACACCTAAGATTTCCTGCAAATACACCGAGCAAGCATTCAATTCTAAGTAGCCGGTGAAATTAGAATACCACCATCTCAATGCAAATGACTGGCATACCGTATTTATCAGGAAATGCATTAAGATCGTCACCATCGCGAGCAAAGATCAAGATGGGAGAAGCAGCAACGAAGCCGATAACAAAGAGAAAAACTGCAGATGAGAGAGAGAGAACGCGCATCGTGTGAAAGGATGATGATCGATGATCAGAGGACGACAGAAGTGCTCGAGTTCTAAGAACTTGGGGTTCAGCATTGAATATCCTGGCTGCTCTTATATGGTTCGAGAGTGCCGTAGTGACCGCTAAAGATTAGTCGATCTGGCTCTGCACCTGTTGAGTCTGTAATGAGTATAGTCTTCGACCAAGCGAGCTGAGCTTACTGGCAATGCATGATA
>JBBPML010000250.1:0-37478 GCA_038090275.1 Austroboletus novae-zelandiae | reverse complement strand
ATCTACCTTGATCATCGATTCCTCTTGGGCCCCCTTGTCCTCGCCTTGCTACCAAGCAGGCGCTCCTCTCGTCCCCTTCATCGTCGCTCCCCCATAGCGACTCCTTCATCCCTGTGTCACAACATACGTTGACCAGGTCAACAGCTCACGACATACCGTTGAGGCTGAGGATAGTGGATCGCCCGTCTATCAAACCCCTGCCACGTCAGCTGAATAGCGACGTTAACGTCCCTTCGCCCCTCGTCACTCGGGTCTACGCCTGAGCGTAACACTGTGAGAAGACACCTCTACAAAAGCTTGCCTTCAGACTATTTTCGATCTGTGCTAATCCCATATCATGTGAATGCCTGTTCAGCATGTTCGGACTCATCCTTACCTGCCTTTGTTCACAACTTCACAGTGAGGCAATAACTGCACTTGTGGAATTACAGCTTCATCTTTGTGATGAGCATGCAAGAAACAGTCAAACTAAGAAAAAGCTGAATCATCAGGCTACAACATATGCTATTACTCAATATTCTGAGTTATCTGAATTCACCATTACCAATCCACCACATATCAATCCACAAAGCAGGTCATCCACCAGTAATTCCACTATGGTCCCTGTCAACATGCACACCAGCATCAGCAGTGCAGTCACAACATCAATGTCTCAGCCTTCGAACACATCTGCCATAACCCCAGCAGGCCCCATTTCTGGCACTGATACAGCCACTGGCAACACAGCTATCACTTCTCAAGAAGGACAGGTGTCAACAATCACTGAAATTGTTGAGCAGTTAATATCGAGGGCAAACGAAGCTGACGAGGGTGAGGATAATCTCAACACACCTGACTTGGCCACCACATCTACTATAAGCTTGAAGCTTAAGATTTCCGAACTTTTTGTGTTTGATAATGAGTATTGGTCACAGGTGATAAAGAACATTGTTATGCGGGGGCTTGAAGAAGAGCTTGAGTTGTACGAGTTGGTGGATCTTGATGCCGAAGGTCTTCCTGATGATGAGCCCACACTAGATGATATGACAATGGCAGTCATTTCATGATCTTCTCTGAACATTTATTATATTTTTTGTATCAAATACTCAAGTGCTCACATTGTTGCTGTATAATCCGCCAGTGGTATGCATTTGAGTGTGGACATGTACATTGTCGGTGGGTACTACTTTGCACCTTACTAGCAGAACGGCGCTGTATATCAGTATCTTCCAATTGGCTCCTGAATGTGGGAAATGCCACCTGGACATGTGGCATGGCCATGACTGCCATACGTGGCATTATGTCAAGCCCGTGACCTGCCAGTGGGCCCGTCAACACTGCGTCGTTCTGTCGTCGTTCTGTCCGGTCGGAAATATCTCGACGATGTATTCACGTCAACGCCAGCGACCCCATCACGTGATCCGTGGGAACGAAACAAACGGAGTGAACTGCGTCCATTTCGTGTTGGAGCTCGTGAGGAGAGTCAGTTGAACAAAGGTCATCGTGAGACATGCATTTTTTTCCCACTATGTAGCAACAAACAGTGTTTCCGTGCAACGCCTGCTTATATTCCTGATTTGGGCATTACTTTGTCTTTCGATGACCAATTATGGCAGCTGTATTGGATCGTTGTACTCGATTGCCGAAATTACAATGCATCTCGCCTCGACACACCAAAATACAATGTGCTTTTTCATTAAAAATAACAACCATGCACATAATCGCCACATGCAGCTCCATGTTCGGTGGTCCGGATCGGCGAGTTTTCTCATGGACCTGTCTTTGTACATACCTTTAATGGTGCTTCTTGTATACTCAGTTTGTGCAGCAGAGCACATATATAAAGCTGGTATGCTTCAAGCATATCATCAACCACAGTCGATCATTACTACCGCGGTCCGGTATCCTCACTCTCTTCAGACTTCATTAATATTTGAGCCGGCTCTCGCACTTTCGGTTTCCGCACACACGAAGCCCACTCGTTCCATCACCAAACCAAAAAAGCGAATAAAATGAAGATGATTCTCTTTCGCCCCACTTTTGTCACTGCATGGATAGTATCGCAACTCTTCCTGTTGTGCATTTTCTCTGTGACCGGTAACGCCTTTTCTTTCTACTATCTAATCCTGAACGCTGACAGGCTGAAACATTCTTCTGTTTCCGATGGTATACATGCAGTTTCTGCCGCACCGCAGTTCGGATTTGTATGGTTTCATGCACTGGATGAGCAGCCCCCATCCGCTGTGACCATTTCTGACGGGCCGGTGAGCGCGATGACCCCATCTGTACCTCCTACACCGGCCATCGGTAGCAATCCCACCCTGACGCCCGCTCTCGTCGATGATGCGGCTCAGACTGCCGAACCCGCCGGCCAGATAGTTGCAGAGAATGTGGCATCGAGCAGCGTAAGACCCGACCCCATGAACACCCTTTGTAACCGTATTAAACTTGCCCCTCTAGGCGGTTGCCACACCATCCAACACACCTTCTCAAAGCAGCGGTGCCTCCCCCATGGGAGGCGGCGTTCACACGGCACTCCTCTTGGGTGCCGCCGCCTCTTCCCTCTTACTCGTCTTTTGACCTGCGGTTCCTGGGCACCTCCTGCGCTAAGGGCTTCTAGGCATTTTTTTCGCGCCATCGGAGCATGCGTGAATTTATTTATCGACGTTACCACTTGCTTTCCGTCCCTGCTCGTTTTAACTCTCTTTCACCCTTTTCTTTTTCTGGACTCGGGATAGAGACGCGACCCACGTCCTACCGCGGCAGCGCTTTCTGACAACTCCCTGCTTGTATCCATTTTTCCTTTCGCTCTCCTCTATGCCTGTAGCATCTACGATTTGTATCCAAGTCCCCAGAATTGTATCGTACCCTAGCTTTTCGCTCTTTCCCTCGTCTTACTCGGATCAGTCGGTCGTGTTTAATAATCGTGTGCGCCTAGTAACATAGGCAAAACTACTTCATTGAAAATAACATGCCATTCCTCTTAAGTGCCAAGCACGGCGATGCATTGAAGGCATGGTCGTTTCATATCACTGTAATTTTATGGCGTATCCCTAAAACCCATCAAGTACTGCATGATCTGGAAAGCGGCCTGTCGGAAGGCGTCAGTCGGGTCGACAATACAGCCATACGTGTCCCCTCCCAAAAAAAAAGACTCACCCAAGGAGCAAACTCCGGTACCATGTGCCCGCTAAGATCAACTTCAAAGTACGTCAATCCGCGCTCCGAGTGCAAGTTACCGTAAGCGCCAATGCCGTCGATGATGAAACTATCGTTGGCGATCGGGGTCTGAAATCCTTGCATACCATTCCCTGCTCAAAAGGACCGTCATCAGAAAAAAAGACACTTTCATGGTATGCACGGGGAAGAGACGCACATGTCATACTGTTGCATCCAGTGGCGAGCGAGATGGAATGAGTTTGGTCACATTGCTTTCCACGAAGGCGATACTTGGCGTAAGGTCAAACTTACTTTTGAATGGCAATACGCGTCCTAGAACAAACAAGGTTAACTAACGCCTTAAAACTGCAAAGAAGGGGAAACGATAGATAAAAACATACCCTTCTGCGATCAATATGAAATCAGCCAAGCCATGGACAATCACCGTCCGCACGCTCTTTTCAATCACGCTTGGGAGGACGGTGAAAGCAGGCGGTAAACTGTTATCCCCATTCGGGAACACGTTAATATTGGAGCACTCCGTCCACTGCACATCGACGGGCGCATGAATCGCCTCTTTGACTTCGACCCGATTGAAATAAATGGGCGACTGTTGCTGTGGAAAGGATCCTCTAAATATCTCGCGTGAGTTCCTATAGAATGGAAAAAGAAAGTATACGCACGGAAAGCCGAGGACGTCCCACAAGATCGGATACTGATCGTTTGAAGTCAGTTTCTGTCACGACGATAGTACTTTGTTACTCGCCGTATCCCAAATACGATATATATCAAATGCTGGGTTAATTATCAACGCGTTGTTGAATATATCGGTCCAAATGTCACACCCATCATCAAATTCGGTGGAGCTGCCTGGGAGAGGAAGATGTCCTTCCGGTGGATACTTCAAGTAGGTAGTGACATAATCGGCGTATTTGCATCTGGCAGATTTCTTATTTAGTTCTTCGAAATACGTTTCACTAGGTGTGTTCAAACGTGAGAGTGCGGCGGAGGAATAGTCGAAAACGCATTACATACTTGAATGAGAATAAGTGTTTGTATCTTTGCACAAAGCCCACTGCAGGGATCTCTGATTGCACGACATTCCACGAAATGCATGCTAGACGTCACCGATCAGTACGCAAACACATATACAATAAACAAGCACTCACGGTCACTTATCCAGATTCCTTGAAGAGAAAGATCCAAGAGGGTCGGGTTCTTGTAAATGTAGTTTGCGATGTCTAACAACAATGAGTCTCATTCAAAATCGCTTACATTCGTGAAACTTACACGGAACATAAGTGCCAGCATACTAATCGAGCCGATACCCCTCAGTTGCATATCGTTCAAAGTAAATAACACTCACGCTTTCTCCCGAGAGCCACAGTCTCTTTCCTTTGAGCTCTGAGAATACCTCGAGGAATTGTTGCATAAATCCGACCAATTGTTCCGAGAGTTGATCCTCGTTTTCGATGTTCGGTACCCCTTGTGAGAAACCGGTGCCGACCGGCTGCTCGACCCACAGAACAGAAGAGAGGTTGGTCCAACTGTATTCGTTTACCGTAGGCTTTGCTTGACCCCAACCCCACGAAAGGGGCTAAGCGGTGGGATCATGGGATTAAATCCCGATATGTACTAGAACAGATAGCACTAACCCCGTTCTCTTGGAGGACACCCTCGAGTGAGGAGCACCCAGGACCGCCGTTTGTCCTAAACGAGGATTCAGCCCGCACTCGCGCATTGGCAAAGAGCACCTACCAAAATATAAGGTCATCAAGACTCCCCTCTGGTCCAGGAGGGAAGAACCAAAAGAAGAGCTACTCTCAAGCGTTATCGCAAGATCGGTTACGTCAGATTACCACACCACTGGCACGCACCTGGCGGGTCTCGTTCTCATCTCCGCTGATGGGCAGCAAGCCGGCCCAGCTGGGACCAACGTCGAAATCGACAAAGGGAAGCGCACTTCCATCGACCCAAAACTCTGCCAATATAAATGTTGAACCATCAGCGATGACCGACCCGTGCTACACTCACCAGACGCTTTGGGATTCGTGAAGGTTATATTTTGCACGCCACTTCGTTTGGCGTTTGTTGGATGAGAGATGGCTGGTCCAGGACTTCGCTTCCACCTTTTCGCAGCCTCTGCTTGGTGGGCTCTAAGCTCCTCTTTGCGCATCATGCGCGCTTCGATGGTGCTAGCGGCCGCAAGAAACGCCACGAACGCGGTGGCAAAAACGACCATGTTACTGAGTCGGCGATCAGGTGGTAGAAAGTCAAGGAAACATTCAGGATAACGTAGGTAGATATATGCCCATGCTCACGGACAATTGATCCGTTCGATATTATTAGTAACACGTACGTTATGCAACAACGCTGAAGGATGGAAAGACGACCTATAATGGAAGTGGTGGCAATACCATGTGGCATCCATGGCTTTGAGCATGCGGAATTCGTCTTGACGTGCGACCATAGATAAGACCGTTGGATCTCAGGCCCAGGGATCCGAGTGGTGGGGGAATCTGCAGCGGAAGTGAATCTCAGAGAGATACCAGTACAGGAAAGAACCTGAAAAGCGGGATTACAGTCCTTACAGTGTGTAATATGGATGGTTGAGTAGCTGTTACTGCGGATGTAATAATACTTATCAGCGGCGCGCTGGACATTGCAATATCCGTTATCGCCACATAAACAGGTTTCACGCTCTGATTACCAAGAAATCGTTACATAGTCTATGATGTAGCCTGGTCACTGAAAGGAATAACTTTGTGTAGATAGTACGTACAAACAAATCTACAACAAACCTACAGTCTTATGGGCTCAGCTGGAAAGTATAGGCATTACACATGTTCGAACGAAATACTCGTGGAACCTTCCGTCTTTGGTTAATTCAGGATGAAATGTCGTGAGTAGATGGTTTCCCTGTTGGACGGCCACTATCCTTCGTGGATCATCCTCGGTGTCTAAAGGTGTGTCTCCTTCCGACGTGGGCACTACTCCAAGGGGAAGACGTGCAATGACTCGAATCGGGGGTTGGCTGGGTGATGGGTTCATCGCTTTGATGACCTAGGGATCTTCTGTACAGCTGCACGCCAATGAAGTCGCTAGGTACATACGGGCGCACGGATGAATATGCCGGTAAAGGCGTCCTGTGGGTATTGCAATCCCTCGACGGTCAACGGAGCCTCGAAGGAGTCCACCTGGAAAGGGTATTAAAAGCTGTTTCAAGTTGAATACTTGGTACGACGAACCTGCGGACCCCAGCCGTTGCGTGCAACTGTGAGATTCATCCCACACAAAACTTCTTGTCCTCCTTTCTTTGGATTCTCTATAGACTCTGCCAAGAGGATGGCGCCTGCGCAGGTGCCCCAGACTGGTTTTGTCGCAACGAACTCCTTCAAGGGCTGTAAAAGCCCTGCGAGTTTGGCTAGGAGGGCGATTGTGGTGGATTCTGCAGAGAATCAGAATCAGAAGCAAGCACGTCGAGTAGGGGGGTAAACTTGCCTCCACCTGGTATGATCAAACCGTCACATTTCGCGAGGTCCTCGGGGGTGCGAACGAGAAGCGGGCAGGCCCTGATGGGAGAGGATACTTTTCGAAGAGCAGTCTCATGCTCGGTGAACGCACCCTGAAGAGCTGATGGCGATATGTCAGTCGTCTCACCCGGGGAAAGAAAAAAATGCTCACCGAGTATCCCGATGACTGCCTTGTCTTGCATCAATTACCACGGCGGTTGATCAAGGAGAGGACGCATAGTCAACATATATTGTTGAGAGGAGGCAAAATTTTGACCCGGCCCGGGCCGACCGGAATACACCGTGTGAAACCCCCGCCATGACTAATGCACAGCTCCCGCTTTTTCATCTCTCACCTTGACCACCACGTCCGCTCCCTCTCCATGTCCGAACTCGAAGCTGACCTCTACGGCGGTAGGAACTCTGTGTCTGGCTCTCTCATTGCGCACCTGACACCTGCACGCTAGATCTCTACGGAAACGATGAGACAGACTATGCGTCTGCCGTTGACTCACACGAACCCAGGCCGGACGAAATGAAAACAGAGCCGACTTTGGAGACGTCGTCCGCCCCTCCACCTCCAAAGCCCACAGAGGTAAAGCAAGAGACAAATGTCACGACGCCCTCTCCTCAGCCAATAAAACCGGAATATTTCGAATCCCACGACGAGCGCCTTGTTGCTTCGGCGCATTTTGGCTCCTCACCACAAAACGCGCCACAACAGATTCCCACGTATCAACAACCGTCGGATTATTCTGTTGACGCACTCTCCGGCTCGTACGACCGCCCTCGTGCGCCCGAGCGCAGTATCCGGCCTTCGGAAATGAAAGACGAAGGGTAAGTCTTGGAATCCCTGCGCTGATTATGGATGCTAGTTTGCTGCATTGCTGCGCTCGTCGGTATTGATGGGTTGTCGCCAAGTAAAAGTGTAGTCGGTCTATCGTCTTCTCGCCTAGCTACTCGGAAGTCTGTCGACTAGCACTAGGCTAGCTCTAGCGTACAGTCTAGTCTAACACTAGGCTAAAAACAACCCTCAAGAGACAGTGCCGTCCCCTCCATTTTTTCTCTGTTATAACGTCTCCTGTCCTTTACAGATAACTAATAGCAACTTTGCTTTTTCCATATCTCCGTCGTCTATGGCGTTCGTCGCTGTCAACCGTATGCGCGTGTCAACCTGGAATTGCTATCTATAGCAAGATGTTCATTGGTGGGCTCAATTGGGATACAACCGATGGTACTTGCGCCGTCATCAATCTTGCCGTACCGTCCAGTAGTACTAAAACTAGTCTCTTTGTACCAGAGTCCCTCAGGAGCTACTTTTCGCAGTTCGGTAAAGTAGATGCGTGTACTATCATGCGCGATGCCGCTGGGCGATCGCGATGTTTCGCCTTCTTGACGTTCGACGATCCGGCGAGCGTTAACGCAGTGATGGTACGGGAACACTTCCTCGATGGCAAGATCGTACGTACATTGTTGTATTTAATATGCGCATTATGTTTGGCTAATGCATGTGTGCGATCTAAAGATAGATCCAAAACGAGCAATACCAAGGCAGGAACACCAACGGGCGACCAAGCTGTTCATCGGCGGTCTCGCAGGCAGCGTAACGTCCGAATCTATGCGCGAATTTTTCTCTCAGTTTGGCAAGGTCATTGATTCGACGGTCATGCTGGACCGCGAGACCGGACGAAGTAAAGGCTTTGGATTCGTGTCCTTTGAAGACACCAACGTTCAGCCATTCCTTGGTTTCGGCAATTTGCAGATTGATGGTAAATTGGTGTGTTTCATACTCGCTGCACCGTGGAATCGGCATGGTCGCTGATCTTGCGGCTTTTTAGATTGACGTTAAGCTGGCTCAACCGAGGTACCAACGAGACCACTTCCAGGAAGATGGTGGACCGCAGCAGCAGTTTGCAGGTTCCCGTCCCGATGGGACCGGGGTAGTGGCTGGGGCCCAATTTAACGGGCAGACGGGCGGTGGTGTCAACTTTCCTAACGTACAAGCCAATGCTGCCGCTGCAATTGGGGGTACACCAGCCGGAAACACACCTTTTGACCCGCAGGCGCTGGCACAATTGTACACCAGGATGTTCCAGATGGCTGGTGCGGGCAACATGATGGGGATGGGGATGAACCCGATGATGGGTGGCATGGGAGGTGGCATGAGTACGGGGGGATATAGTGGTGGAATGGGAGGTATGGGCAGAGGTATGGGTAGTGGTATGGGCGGCGGAGGTGGCGGGCCGGGGATGGGCGCTGGTGGTGGAATGGGCCGAGGTGGGCAAGGGATGGTGCAGAGTGGAACACCGACTGGCCCAAGTGGGTTGGGCCCCAACGTTCCCCGTGGTCCTCGAGGTGCTCAGGGGGGAACAGGGGGGCCTGGCGGCCCCGGCGTGGGACCGCAACGTGCTGGTCAACGCGGTCAGCACAGCTATCACCCATACGCGCGGTCATGATTGTCGCCCGCCCGACGCCGACGTTGCGGACTCAAAACTCATTTATGCATGCCATAGGTTTCTCGGCCTTTGATGTGTGCCGTGTTTTTGTTACCTTTAACATTATAACGCGACTGACTGTTGTTACATTATCCTAAATAATGTGGCTGTGCTCCTACTAAGCCAAGATCCTGTACAATGTCTTCGCCGAGAGTGTTGGGCGCACTAAAGACGCGACGGCAAGCGTTTCCCACACAAACCGGCTTCGACACCACCCACCATACGATGCCCCCGCACGTCGACGTCGTCGTCGTCTTTCGGGCATCTTCAAAACGCACACAGCTCAACAAGGAACAAATACGAATAAATGTGGCCAAGGCAGAACGACAGTACAAGGCACTCATCAATATGCTCACTCGCGCAGGTCTCAAGGCAACCGGACGTCGCGGCGAAAACCAAGACCAGCTGCTCGTCCTCGTTGCCTGCCCGCCCGATCTCCTCGTCCGATTAGTGCACAAAGAACGGTCAGTCGTGCTTCTGGCCCCTTTAACCGAGGGTCTGATTTTTTTCTTTCTTTTTTCTCCGGTCCTTGAATCATAGATACTCTGATTTTTTATATGGTCTTCCCATGTCTAAGCTGCCCTCCGCGGAGGCAGACCTCGATTCGGCTCCGCTTTCTTCTGCGGATCGCGTGCGCCTCGTGCACACTTTTCTGACATCGACCCAACATGATGGTGGCCTGGGAATCGTACCAGGTTACGGAGAATGGGACCTCGTTCAATCTATTATGGCACTCCACAACCACGAGTTCAACGACCAATGGATACGACTATGGACCCGACACAGAATAGCTTCCGTGGAGCTCGAACAAGTGCGATATCAGGTTCGCTCCCTCGTCCATGTTTCTCTGCTCTCCAGCTGACTTGGTAATAGTTTGGCGAATCCATTGCTCTTTATTTCTGTTTCCTAACCGCATATACCCGCGCCCTTATTTTCCCTTCAGTGCTCGGCGTTCTTTTTTATTTCTTTGGCACACAATACTCTGTGGTCTATTCAACTCTTTTATTCATATGGTCCGTCGTCTTCGTCGAATGGTGGCGCCTTCAAGAGCGCATTCTTTCTGTTCGGTGGCAGACACGAGGGTCTTTCCGCGTCGAAAAGCGAAGGGCAGATTTCATTCAAGGTTTCCCCTGGTGGAAGAAGGAGGCGAGAAAGATGGCGAGCATACCTGTCATATTGCTGTTTTCCAGCGCCCTTGCCGTTGTTTTGACAGGGATGTTTGTCCTGGAGGCATTCGTGACCGAACTATACACAGGTCCAGGCCATCGCTTTGTGGTAAGTTGTCTCGCCAGTGCCCATGTTGTACGCTCTGACAGACATTTCTGTAGGCTTTCAGTCCGACTATTATTTTCTCCGCATTGGTGCCGCAGCTGTTTGGAATGTACAAGACTCTTGCGATGCGGTATACAGACTGGGAGAATCACGCACACCAGTCCAGCCATGCGAGCTCCTTCAGCATCAAAGTATTCACTCTATCAGCTATCAATTCATATCTCGGTCTCGCGCTCTCTGCTTTCGTTTACGTCCCTTTCGGCGAGCGGGTAATGTCCCTCGTTCAGCACTACCTCTTCTCGGGTCCACCACCGGGAACTGCCGCGATCCTTGAAAGGTTCAACATCAATCTAAACGATACCTTCACCTTCAAGTTAGGAACCAAAGGAGCACTAACCAAGGCGGCTGCGGGAACTATGACTACGCAAAGTCTATTCGAAGCAGACACCGCCCGTGCACGACTCAAGCTGAACCCTTCGAGGTTGCAAGAGCAAATGTTTGCGTTCACGGTTACCAACCAAGTGGTGGACAACATTCAGGAAATTGCCTTGCCGTATCTCACGCGAGCCATTGGCTCGTTCCGCGCCGGCAAAGGATTCAGGGCTGCGCATAACAAGGGCGCAGGGAAGAAGAAACGCGTCGCTTTTGATGATGACCCGGCCGGGCCAGCCCATGACGACGTGCGGACGCGTGAAGAGCGCGAGTTTTTGGAGACCATACGCAAGGAAGTAGCCCTTCCCGAATACGACACCTTTGACGACTACAGCGAGATGGTGACCCAATTTGGGTACGTTGCGCTGTGGTCGACGATATGGCCCTTGGCTTCACTCATGTCACTCCTCAATAACCACATCGAAACGCGTTCGGACGCGTTCAAGATTGCGGTGCATGTGAGACGGCCGATTCCGGTGCGCACAGACACGATCGGACCCTGGCTCGAGTCCCTCTCGTTCCTGGCGTGGCTTTCTGCGCTCACGAACTCGGCGCTGGTGTACATGTTCCGGACGTCGTTGAACGGTTCCGAGACGGACAGCGGTGACCAGCACGACCAGGTGTACGCGGCGACCAAGGACCTTCTGCTGTCTGCGTTCTTGACTGCGCTTCTGGCCTCGCATGCATACTTTGTTCTAGTCGCTGCCGTACGGCGGGCGCTCGAGCTTGCGATATGGAGGGGTAGTAAGGAGATGAAGGAGGCAGAGCTGGTGGAGCGAGAGGTCAAGGAAAAGTATCTGGCTCAGTGTCCGACGACGCCGCTGCAGACTCAGTTCGAGTCGGCCGGCGTGGAAGACGAGAACGACTGGGCGTCTTTTTGGGCGGCCGACGAAGGACTGGACGAGATTCGAAAATTGGGCAAGGACACATGAAGTTCGCGTCGCCTTGATCATAGAACGCAAGATTTATGCATGCATGTCACATTTGCTCTCTATTTTCTTTCTTTATCCTTGCTACTATCATGCTATTTGTGTATCATGCCGCAAATGTGTTTTCATTCCATACATGTATCGCATCCCGCATACTTGGCACGTATCAACCTTTTTCTACGTACATACATAAAACATTGAATGCTTTCTTCCATTTTTCAGAACATTGTCATCGGATCAAGTAACGCTCTTGTAATCCACGGTCGCACACATCTTTGAAGGCAACACTTCGCCGCGATCCGTCACCCCCTGAATGTAAAACCGCACTGCATGTTCGACCCATCCGGGCGGAAAGCACGCTCGCTCGACGAAAAACCTATTCCCTCGCCCATCGAGGCCAGTTGTGCCGAGAAACACAGCCCCAGGATCGCCCGGTGCGCGGGCGCGATCCAGTGGCGTCACGTACACGTTGAAGTAGGCAAACGCGGTGACACGGTATGCGGGTGTGTCCCGTAGGGGCCACGCGGGTGTCGTCGATTCTACATCATCCACCTTGACAACGACGGGGTCGAGCGTCCAAGCGGTGTGCCATGTAAGAACGCCCTCGACGGGACGCGGTTTGGGGACAGGTGTGGTATCGGATTGTGGGACGGGAACGAACTTGACGCCAGTGATACAGGGTCTGCCAGCAGACTCGGGCGGAGAAGGCGGAGTAGGGTATACGGCGAGCTGGCCTAGGGACAAGGAAAAGGAAAAGGAGGCAGACACAATGGGTTCCTTGAGCCGGAAGCCGACAAGGAGACCAATCGCGACGGACGCGACGTCATGGGACGAGGCGGAAGCAAAGTTGATGACCTGTCGCGTCCATCCTTGGGGCAAACGGGAAGTGACGGCTTGACCAACACTCAAATACGCAAAGTCGTTCTCGCCCTCGTCTTTGGACAGAGGTTTGACGTAGATGTGCGAGTCGACGTCGACGTCGTCGCCGGATATTGTTTTGTAGACGACGCATGCTTCCAGCGACTCCTGCGTCGTGACGGCGAGCGATTGGACAGGTAACCAAACCAAGTTGGGAGTATCGTTTGATGCGCTTCCTGCGTACGTGAGGGTCAATTTGAGCGTATTTCCTCCGTTGTAACCATCTGTCATGTCGAGGGTAGTGGAAGCAGTTGGCGCAGCTTCTTTCCGCTGGTCTCCTTGCCAGGAAGGGGTAGGCCATGGCCAGACGAGATTCCCTATAGGCCCTTGTTTGTCGATATCAGTCCAACCCTCCTTTGTGTCCAGAACCCTCTTCCCTTGGACGAACCAGGAATAACCGACGCCAGGGGAAAAGTGGGTGTAAAACGTAAAATAGAAGGGGTCTGGATGTGCTAAATTCTGAAAGAACGTGGTCATGGGTTTGAATAAGCCCTCTGGAGAATCTGGGACAGGGATAGCCTCTCCGGGGCTAAGAGGACCTAGCCACAATTTCCGCTCGTTATCCCACCAGTCGTTCCAGTTTTTTTCTGGTTCCTCCGTTGCACCCTCCCAAGTCCATCCTGGTGCAAAGATAGCAGTGCTAAATCCCCTGGAACTAGAGTGGGTGATAGCGCGGTAGGAACAGAAGCCGCTGTTACCGTACTGACCACGGCCGGGCCAGATGTCAACGCCCGAGTAGATAGTCTGAGGGGCCTTGGCTGGGACCAACGATGTCCCGTCTGTCGAAATACTGGGATCCAAAACAGAGTCGTTCAGATTCCAGAGATATCGGGACATTGAATCCAGAGTATCGGGCAACCACTGTCGTATCGCTTCAGGGTCTTGTAAACGACGCATTGAAGGAGATGCTCACCCAGTAGTTTGTGAAGAACGTGTCCGCCGCGAGGAAGAATGGGAGATTGAAACCATTCAACCTGTTTTGGTGCCATACATGACCCTCGTATATGACACTGTCGTACCTGATTTGTCGAGTAAAGCGGTCTGTCAGGTGCACACTAACGAAACACTTGCCACATGACTTGTGCGTGAGGGCCAACTTTAGCTCGCAGTTGTGCTTTGAGTAACAGGATCCAAGCACACAGAGCACGAGCATGATCGGCGCCGTGCGGAAGATCGCATTCGACGTTGAGCAGGTAGCCATCGAAACCACGCTGGTGTGCCAATTCTGCAAGAAGGACTGCATAATGCTCGGATATGGGCACCCGATTCTCTGTGACGGCGCAATTTGCGGTGCCCATGACGAGCCGAAGACAATCCGGCCGAGCATCAAGGTGCTCGAATATCCTATGAAGGCCTGGTGAGGAGACCGTGGAATGATGTTTGAGATCCTCACAGTGTGCCTAGCATCGACGTGCCATGCTTGTGTGCGGTGTTAGTCCACCCGGACGGCGGAATGGTGACCCGGTTGTGCGAGAAGCTGCATGCTCGATCGGTTTAGATGCGTCTGCGAGCGAGACCGACGCACTAGACAAATGTGTCGCAGAGGGGCCAAAAGTTGAAGGTGTAGCACAGGCCTGAAGGGGACTCGGAGTACCCGCCCTATGCGGGACGATGTTCATCCCGGGTGGATCGACCACACAAGAGACTGACTTTGTAATCGTGGCAGATCTGGAGTGCGGGTGAGCGAAGAACGGCTGGCGAGACGGCTGTCCTACGAGGAGCTTTCCGCGGGCGGTGTCGGGCGGGAGGCGGGGGGGGGGGGGGGGGCGGTACGGCAGCACGGCGGAGAGCTTGTCGTGGGGGCGGGCGAACCAGACGTCGAGGTCAGCAAGAGACCTGAAGAACGGCGCCTCGTCGGCGACGAGATCGCTGTTGTGGTCTTGGCCGCGCAGAGGCATGGAGCGTGGGAAACAGTAACTCGACTCGAACTTGTCTTTCTTCACCTTCGAAAACGTTTTTTTCCGCGGTTCCACTTGACGGAAAAATGTCTGACCAGCAAGACATAAAAAACGACAGTGGAACGCCGACCGATATCGTCCCTCAAGACGTCTACAGCTCGAACGCCGACAAGACCCAGCCTGCGGACGAAATTTTGTCTGTCCTCAACGCGCTCGTCCCAAAGACCGTCTCCAACCCCATTCAAAATGGCCATGGGCGTGACCTTGTCCAACAAGAAGTGCCTCAAGATTCGCTCCAAGAACCACCTTCTGAGTGGCATGCCCTGCGGGAGAAACTGCGTGAACATCCGCAAGACCCGGACGCCTGGAACAAGCTGGTTGATATCGCCGAGAATGCGGGTGACCTCGAACAGATTAAGCAAACCTATGAAGCCTTGCTCGAAACGTATCCAAACACGGTATGACGTCTCTCCACCATCTTCAACCAGCGTGATTTGACCGAATGTCCGAATCAAGTCGTCCGCTCAAATTGCCTACCTTAATCATTTCTTGAGTCCCGGCCTCTTCCAGTACGCCGAAGAACTATTCAAAAGATTCCTGAGAACCTCCCCGCTGGTGGATCTCTGGAAATTTTATCTCACATATGTCAGGTCAGTCACCTGCACGACCCAAGCTTATGTGAGATGGTCATTCAAAATTTGTCTGTAGACGAGTAAACACGACCCCGTCAAGTCGAGAAGCAGTCAGCAGAGCGTACGAGTTCGCACTCAATCGCATCGGCCAGGACAAGGACAGTGGCGAGATCTGGAGCGATTACATCCAGTTCATCCGAGCAGGAGAGGTACGCTCGATATTGTTTTGATGGCTCCAATTCACCGGATTCTAGACGACGACGACTTGGGAAGAGCAACAGAAGATGGATGCTCTCCGTAAAGTCTATCACCGAGCCGTACAAATTCCGCTCGAAAACGTCGAAAAACTCTGGTCTGAGCTCGAGACTTTTGAAAATTCTCTGAACAAAATCACGGTGCGACGATTTTTGCCTTCGTTTGTGCTCTGCTCACTATCTGGCAGGCGAAAAAGTTCATGACTGATTTATCTCCATCCTATATGCAAGCGCGAACCGTCCTTCGTCAACTTCAAAGGCATCTTGGTCCATTGTTCCCGCCCCCTCCGGCGTCATCAACATCGCGTCCACCCATATATTTATCTCCAGGGCCAACGTTCAACGCTGCGGAGAGAGCTCTCGTGGGCTCTTGGAAGACTTACTTGAAGTGGGAAGAGAGCAATCCGCTTGAGTTCGAGGAGAAAGATAAAGCTACGCTGATATCCCGCATTCAAGGAGTTTACCGCAAGGCAGTAATCCGCATGCGTTACTACAGCGAAATATGGTATCTTTCAATTCGCACTACGCCGTTGTTTTGCTCACACACTCTACAGGTACATGGCATTTGTGTGGACCACCGGTATTGGTAAGCAGGAAGAAGCGCTTAACATTCTCAAAGCTGGCATGGAAGCCAATCCTACGAGTTTCCTTCTACATTTTGCATACGCCGAAGCGCAAGAAGGCCGCAAGGAGCACGGCGAGGTGACCTCAACGTTCGACAAGCTTCTTGATACCTTGCGTGTCGAGCTCGAAGAGCTTGAGAGTCGAGTGAATTCAACCAATTCGTCGTTCTCGTCTGATGCGTCTGGTCGTACTGCGCCTGCGGGAGCACCGAATGTATCTGGCACTTCAGCCACGGGGCTCACGGAGGCGGGAGCAGCTTCTACCAATTCATCTTTCTCCACGCAGGTTTCCGACGAAAAACCACCAAAGTCGAAAGAACTTCAAGAGCGTCGAACAGAATATGGACTTGTCTGGATCATGTATATTCGGTATGCTCGTCGTGCGCATGACCTCAAGACGTTTCGAGCAGTGTTCGCCAAAGCCCGAAAGGATCGCTGGACTCCTTGGGAAGTCTATGAAGCCGCAGGTATGATGCGCATGAGGCTGTGGCGAACTGTGGCGTTGATAAGTACCGACAGCATTGATGGAGTACCATTGCAACAAGGATGGTGGGATGGGAGTTGCATCTCGTATTTTTGAGAAAGGTTTGGAAAGCTTCGGCGACGAGATCGAGTTTGTGTTGAGATATCTTGGCTTCCTCATCTCCGTCAATGACGACAACAGTACGTGGTTCGGCTCTAGACCACGATCTTTTTATGACGTTGACGCTCAAAGATGCCCGAGCACTGTTCGAGCGAGTCATCCCGTTGTTTTCCGCTGAGCGCGCTCGGCCACTTTGGGAAAGGTGGGCCCGTTATGAGTATCAATTTGGTGATCTCGAAGCTGCTCAGAAGCTTGAGAAGCGCATTTCTGAAGTTTACCCTACGGGTTTGTTACGTTCCATCCTCATTAATACAAAAAAGTGACGAACCCCTTCACAGATCCGCCAATCAAGCGCTTCGCGCAGCGACACACTTACCTTGGTACGGATGCCATTGCGGCAAGAGACCTAGGATTTTCTATGGCTGGCCGTCAGCCTGCCGGAGCTTCGTCTTCTACTACTTCTCTTGAGAGGCGTACAGATTCCTTGCTGTCCATTACGTCCGCTGCACATTTGCTTCCGACCCATCCACTCCCGAAGAGACAATCCACGCCTGAGTTGAAGCGTCGGGAAGAGTCTGTCAAGCCAGAATTTGCTCCCCCGCCCGCTAAACGTCCGAGGCCAATGTCCCCCGCCCGTGACAGAGATCGTGACAGATTTGCTGATGGACCAAGGAGACGTTTCGGTAGCCCTGCGGCGTGGGAGAGAGAGCGTGATAGAGAACCTCTTCCGATGAAGAGAGACAGAGAACCGGATGACAAAGCAACTACGTTACCTGCGGTCCTTTCTTGGTTTGTCGGACAGTTGCCAAATCCAGCATCTTTCGATGGTCAGTTTCGTTCTCCTTGGCCTGTCGTTCGGCTATCCTAGAGGAATTGACTCATGCTGAGTATCGTTGTTCTTTTTCGCAGGGCCCATATTTAGGACAGACGATCTTATGATGCTGTTCCGGAATGCTGTCATCCCGAGTGTGACACGGCGACCAAGTCCGCCACCTCCACCAGCGCCACCACGTATGTAGCTATTAGTTCCGCGTGCTGTAGGCGTGTCCTGACTCAGTTTCGTAGGTGGGCGCCCACCCCCTGATTACGGTCCGTACCAAGGGCCTGGAGGAGGTCGAGGACGCCGGTACTAACCCGTCTTAGTCTTCTCTGTCGTTTCTCTTCACACTTGTGACTTATTATCCGTACCTTCTGTCCGTTCCATCTTAGTGAAACTCATGTCTTTTTTTGTCTTTACTTAATCGCTCGAGCAATGCCGCCGAGTTATCCTATGTCCGTCGAACGGTTGCCAAGTTGTCCGAGGTGACTATGACAAAAGTACTTGTCCAGAGAGGAGCGAAGTGTTTTGCGTAATGATTGCCTTGCGGAACGATCTACCCGAAGACTTGTGAAGCGATCGATCGTCGGCGTAAGGGGGTACTATATCACACACCATGTTGTGGCCACCGACCAAGGGTGACTCAGTTGATCGAGCCATATGGGCACCGTGTGGGAAAAGAATCGAATCAGATGCCTATAATACAGTACAATTTTTCCCGAGCAACAGAATTAGTAGAAACGCAGCCGACGGAAGCAGTCGAAAAAGGATCATATGCAAGCGAGGAAGTGGAAAACAAGGTCGTCACGGAACTCGAAATAAGGCAAGGAGCAATACAACAGGTGTGTAATTGTAGCCGCATTGACGGCAGAGCGGATGGCGACGGTTTCAGATACGGTTTCCGCGGGGAAGAGAGACCGATCGGAGAACGCCATCGGCACGAACCTCTGAACGTCGGCCCCTTAGTAAAGAATCTCCTATCAGGAACGGGGTTGCCGATCATGACTTTTGACGCTGGGCTTGGTAGTGATTGCCAGCGCTAGGAGGGGCTCGGTACTGTATCTGAGGTTTCTGCTGCGCCGAGTACGGCGTGAACATCCCGGTTAGTAGCGCAACAGCACCACAAACAATGGAATGATAATGCGGGTCTTCTTGGGAGGAGAAGGGCTGCCCACAGCGAAGGCATGCAGTGTCGTAGGAGTGTCTAGGAGGAGAAGGGAAGGAGCTGCTGGCGCATATTGGCCCTTGGGGAGCAACAGGTGGATGATAACGGTCCTGCTGGTGCTCGCCTTTTTGCTTCGAGGCTGCAAGTGGGCTACCTCCGACCTCGTGATATTGGCACCTTGGTGTTGCAAAACCAGAAGGTGAATTGGAACTCCTTTGTTTGCTGAGGTAGGATGGCATCTTTGGAGAAACGGTTTCCTAGTAGTTAAAGACCGGAGAGTGATACTTATATGTTCTGATAAGGATCGTGCACCGCAGTTGACACCCATCCGTGGACGTGTGAACGAGACGGCATTGAAGCCATCGTTGATGCGAAATAGATTAGAATTACATACGAAAAGGGGATGGGTACAAATAGTTACCCTATACCGGTGACATCGTGTCTGATGGGGAAATTCACGGGGTCGCCTCTGCCATTCGAGGGTAACATGATTTCAGTCTTCAATTGGTAAGATCCGGTGAAGGCCCTCCTGGCAGAACATCAAATATGGTTCTATCAAACGGATACTTGTACGTGGATTTACGATTCGGTTTATCCGTTGTGACGCTTAGTCGATTGGAAAATCATGCTACGAGGAAATAATCAAATGTAAGTCGTATTTCGTCGGCATCCCAAAATAATTAAACTACGCTTACTCTCCGCTGAAAAAATAGAGCATTCTACAACGGCGCAACGTCGGTCTTGACCGGTTAATGATCACCAAGTCTCGCCCCGCAACCCTGTTTGTCAATAAACTTTACGAAATGTTCTTAAAGTGTCCAATATTGCTCGTGAAGAAAGGAAGTTGACAGCTCACATGCACAGATGACCGCTGGCAACTGTCACGAGTCCCATCGCTGAGCAAGAAGACTCTGACAACGAATGACTTCGTTGAAAATGAAAACCAGCCATACAGCAAGTGTTACCAGGTCAGCGGCGCGCCTTTTCGGAACATGCCGAGAAGTAATCGCCGCTGACAGAAGTGCATCAGTGCCAAGATTCTAAAATCTACAATTACAACATTGTGCTCGTGCATCGACAGCTTTTATATACATCTAGTTGCCGTAAGGAACCTCGACTATTATCTGGGTGCACATTCCACGGTTGCATCTCTGGAAGATCACCTTTCCCATCGACAATGTTCACGCGAACTGAGATACCTTCTCCTTGACAACCGAGATTGCCGCTTTCGAAGTCGGCTTAATATCTATCTCGAACAATCGTGGGTAGCTGAGGTTCCCAGGAGAGTCAAATACAGGCAGAGTATTAAGGTCAGAGCAAACGCACCTCACAAGTCCAGCAGTATATTCGGGTGTCAATGGAATTTCGTTTCCATTCGCATCCTTCTTCTTCTTGACACTGACAGTGGCGACTATGTGAGAAAAGATCATGAAAACCATATTATCACCCAGGTATTTGCCAGGACAGATTCTGACAAACGTCCAAATCATGATTAGACGCGCTTTGAATGAAATTGGCGTACGACTTGCCTACGTCCAAAACCAAATGCGTATGCATAAGGATCTACTGCCGTTTCTTTGACTTTGTCTGCAATGTGGCGCTCGGGTACAAATTCTTCAGGAGAAAATCCGCTCTTGTCATCTTTTGTGATAGCCCTATCAAATCAGCTGAGCATACATTCAGAAGCCTTTAAATAAAACGGCACATACCACACGTTTGGAAGCACGATAGTCCCCTCAGGAATGTAGTACCCTGCACAAGCACATTCTCCAGTCTGAGGAAGTGTCGAGAGCAAACTTATCAACTACTTACCCTTATAAAAGTCGGCGGTCCTCGTTACACGAGCAATACTTAGGGGAAGCGCAGGTTTCCACCGCATAGCTTCTTTGATGGTTGCTTGGAGGTAGGGCAAGGAATCGCGATCTTCAAGCGTCGGGAGGCGATCAGTTCCAACGACACAGGTGAGTTCCTCTTTCAGTTTTGTTTGGATGTCGGGATACATGGCCAAGGCGAGCAAGAAGTTGAGGGTGGTAGAGTATGACTAGGAAGAAATAAAAATAAAAAAATATAACTTGAATAGAAGAGGTTTATACGTACAGTCTCTCCTCCGGCTGCTCGGCCATGTTTGTGAACATGAACACAGCGTGCACACAATAGCCAACACTCACCACCGTACAGAGATCCTGCTGCCCAACGAAGTGTGTGTTCAACACTAGCTTGTGCATCGGGATTGCTAGATTGGTACTTTTCAAGACACTCGGTCGTAAATGAAGGTTGGTTGGTTCCTTTTTCGCGTTCATGTTTCACATGCTCGTAGGGTCTTGTGACGAGACCTTCGATGTCAGCATGCCCGCTTGTCCCGATGGCATGGATATCGTTGAACGGAATCCAAGAAGGGATGTATTTCACTAGTATGTACGAGATGAGCATGGGCTCCGGCATGCAGCGGGAATAATGAATTACAAGCCGGGAAAAGATCGACAAGAAACGCTCCTGGTACTGTTGCTTTTCCGATCATTGCCATGGTTCGTTCTGCATCTGTGATGTACTGCGAGAGGTCAGAAGAAGGCCGGGAAGCATGAGACAACCTATACTTACCAGGTCATCAGGAGTATCTACTGGCAAGCCATAAGTCACGCCCATAATGATCCTTCCGACGGTGCTACAATCGCAATTAGTCGAAAGTCATCAAGGAACATTATTCACGGACAGACGAAGTTGGCGTTCGAAGTCGTCCGGATCCTCCAGCAGACTGTGAACGTATTTGGCAACGAAGTCTCCGACCGAATCGTACTTTTTGACAGTTTCCGGGTTTAGAGCCAAGTGAGCGAACTTGCGTTGCCTCTTCCATTCGTCTCCGTATTGAAGCAAAGGCATACTCTGTATTCTTCGGTCCGATGCATGTGTACTAGAAAGAGAAAGCTTACCCTGTCCAACCCCATGAGCTCGCCAACCATCGTAAACTTCGGGCGATCAGAGTAGACATTGTGCCGTGTTTCAAAGAGGTCGGTAATAGTATCTTGAGTGTTCAAGATGAGCATTTTGTTTCCCAATGCCTCTACATATACGATGTCACCTGAATGTTTTTAGTTCACAGTATTATCGAATTAGTATATAAGGACACTCTTACCATATTGCTCCTTCCATTCGAGAAATGTATGCCAGTGTTTAGAATGAGGTACATCGAAGAGGTTTCCGACCAGTGGTTTCCGCGGGGGCCCTGGGGGAAGGGGAAGACCTTTGGAGAGCTTGGTGTGGGCAGCCCGTCTTCTCCAGAGGTAGACGGAAAGGCCGATGAGGACCACCGCGAGAACCTGCGTGGACATTGTGTTGGATGGGTAAGTTTCGAGGACGAGTGCAGGTTAAGGGATTTCACTTACACAGCCTAATTAGCCCTTAGGAGAAATTTCATCAGCAGGCATGGCAACGAGATCAGTTGTGTCCGCGGTGGCGATGGAACTGTTTAATTGCAGTTACTGAGCCAGGCGGCATTTGGTTGGGGGCCGCACACAGTCCGTGGGATATATAAAAATCTGAAACACATGACCTACCCGAACGAAAACTGCGCTTCTGAGGACAACATTGCTTCACCATCATAAGCATCGCAGTCTGACGGGCGCATCAAGCATGTCGCAAGATTGAATCGCTCCAAGTCGCTATTTTTTTCGGACAACTGTGGCGTATCAGTTCCGGTGCATAATAATAAACAAGTTTCACAAGCCCCAATTGATCATGGTCCGATCAAACGGCATTGATCAATGATCACGATGCTGGTTGACAAACAAGGTAGGCATGTGATAGGGACACGTATAACTCTTCACAGTGCCCGGCAAATTACGGACGCGATGGCAAGTTCCATTTTCGACATTTGGCGGTTCCTCCGTCTGTCTACTGTGCATTTCCAGAAAATTTACGCGACACTCGAGATCGGACGTCGTTACGTTCGCTCTTACGAGATTTTACTGGTTTGCTGTCTACTCACCGGGATTTTTCTGAGGCGATATCTCCAACATCGCACGAGGCGTTTACCTCCAGGTACACATCCTTTTGAGAGCGCGGGGAGCAACTAATATTGTGCTACCTAGGCCCCCCTGGCTCGTTCTTAACCGCAAACCTGAAACACATTCCGAACAGCCATCCATGGAAAGTTTACCATGAGTGGTCGCAGAAGTGGGGTACGTGTGTTACTCTTCCTGTCCCATTAAATAACCAACTTTTGCTCGTAGGAAGCGTTCTTTGTCTCCGTCTTTTTGGCAGAGATGTAATCGTGTTCAACGGGGTTAAGGTCGCTGAAGATTTGCTGGAAAAACGCTCCCAGATATACTGCGACAGGCCAACTTGGCCGATGGTAGACCTCATCGGTCGTCAAGATAATGTTGGGTTTACCTATTATGGAGATGATCTCAAGGCAGCGAGGAGACTGCTTCATTCTGCGTTGGGTCCATTATCTAGAGCTAAGTGGGGCCCTATGCTGGAAGACCAGACCCTCGACTTGCTCAGACAACTCGTGACATCAAATCAGGCTTGGGAGCCCATCGTAAAGAAGTACGTGACACCTTCCCTTACCAGACTCGTGATTTTATATTTCCGCAGGCATGTAGCATCGGTCATCGTCCGTTTTACATATGGAATCGACGCTACAGACGACTACGTTCAATTGTCGCAAGAAGTCAATCATGACAGTGGCATGGCGTTGCAACCTGGTTGGATTGTTGACTCGTTTCCTTTCTGTGAGCAATTCTTTGCTTAGAACAGGACCACCGTGCATTAATTGTTCATTTTCAGTAACCATACTACCTTCTTGGCTCCCCGGAATGGGATTCAAGAAATGGGCAATTGCGGCTAGAGAGAGGTTTCATCGCTGTACACGATCACCTTATATGATAGTGCGTGCCGCTGTGGTGAGTTTCTGCGAGCCGGATGAGACAATGAAAACGACAGTGACCGCTTAATCTCAAAGCTCGATCAAACAGCCCCGCCATCCTTCGTGGCAGACAATCTCCTTTCCACTTCC
Organism: Austroboletus novae-zelandiae; assembly: GCA_038090275.1. Classification (NCBI taxonomy): domain Eukaryota; kingdom Fungi; phylum Basidiomycota; class Agaricomycetes; order Boletales; family Boletaceae; genus Austroboletus; species Austroboletus novae-zelandiae. Next base: position 13,796 of record JBBPML010000250.1, on the reverse strand, counting down.
AGGGACGATTCTTTGCACAACGAGAAGGTTTTGATGAGTACCGCGGGAAGTATTTACGGTGGTGAGAACTGTTTCATATACGTTTTCAGACGGCTGATTCTTCCTTTAGCTGCAACTGACACGGTGTGTATGAAGGCATACAAAAATTATACAGAAATTGACATTATTGGCAGACGATCGCCTTGCTGATGTCTTTTTACCTTCTGATGACAGTTCATCAGGACGTCCAGAAAAAAGCTCAGGCAGAGATAACATCTCTGTTAGGGTCGTCTCGACTTCCGGCGCTGGAGGACCAACCGAACCTTCCCTACATCGACGCTTTGATTCGGGAGATTCATAGGTTTAACCCTGTTATAAATTTGGTCCCACATAGCCCCTTGCATGACGATGAATATGAGGGTTATCTGATTCCCAAGAAGGCGTGGATAATGTGTAACGTCTGGTTCTTGTTCAGCTCACATCGACTCTCCAGAGTCTTAGTCTTATCTTGCACAGGTCGATGACTCACGACCCCAGCGTATACCCTGATCCTGATGTGTTCAAACCAGAACGACACCTCCATAACTCGGTCACTGATCCCAGATCTTTTACTTTCGGATTTGGAAGAAGGTGAGAGATACTTCCTAGTCGTTTACCGACGTGATGTTAAATAGTCTTCAGATCGTGCCCTGGGATGCACTTTGCGTCTGCCCACAGCTTCCTTGCCATCTCTCGAATATTAGCGCTCTTCGACATAAAGCCTGCGAGAGGACCAGATGGCAAGGAACAAATTCCAAGCCTGAAATACACAGCCGCATTCACCTCGTAAGCATGTTTCATTCGTGTGTATCTGTTTTCGTAACTTATGATTTTGGTAGCCTTCCTGCTCCTTTCCTTTGCGAATTGAAGGTTCGTGATCGAGAACTCATGGAATCTCTATGAGTCCTGGCCGGCCTGGTATGTGTAGCAAAGCATGGAAAAACAGGGCAGGGGACCTTGTCTCAGTGATATCATGCCTTGTTGCGCAGTGGTTCCGGTGAAAACCAGTTTTCGCATCTCTCGTTAATATGCAAGCACTACACGTTGAACGATATGTGTTATGCTCAGTACTATTTTAGTACAATGTTTCCTTTGTAAACATGGTACACGAACAATGGTAATCAATGGTAAAGTATTGTCTTGGACTTTCCCCGGGTTTCATCTTTCAACGAACTGATCAGTTTGAGCTGCAGCCGAAATTAATAAACCGTTCGGTCAACAAAGCGAGTACTTACTGTTTGAACTGAGGCGGGATCTTTGAACAGCCACGGTATCTGTCCCAAAAACGCTTCCGCGCTTAATTCAAACACCGAATCTTCCACCGCTTCTGCCCCAGGTTCGTCCATGCTCATTCCCTTCCGCGTCACCCTCGGAGGCGGTAACCGCGGCATCAACGCTGCCATACACATAAATGCAAACGAGCGCGATTGAAACTTACAGTCTCCGCCTACACAGATCTGCATCGTTGTTTTGCTCATAAAATTAAGGACCTCGGCGAACTGGTTTAGAGTCAGACGAGTGTCGTCGTTAAACGAAACGGTCCGTTCGACCTCGAGTTCATGTGCGACAGTGCTAGCCGGACCATCAGAGACAACGCACAGGCGATCGTGAACCATGGGATAGAAGAGAGAACCACCTTCCGAGAGCCTCCCAGTGATATGGGTAACAGAATGATACGCCCCGCAGGTGGAGAGGACACGTTCGATGAGAAGACTGTCCTTGGGACCATCTGGTACGGGTTCTAGAGAAACTCGAAGCATAGTGTGGCGATGAGTTTCGCTGACTTTGTCGTGCCAAGCGTCTTCACCCGTAGCGACTGCCGTACAAATCTGGACTTTTTCGACGTTTCGGGGAGAATGGGCGCCATCAACGCGACACCAGGTATCAACAGGCAAGTCGAATGCGAAGGCGGACTCGCACGTAGGCTTGAGCGAAAGGTGTGAGATGGCAGATTTGAGGAACGCCATGTTGGGCAGACAGACCGACGATGGTAAGGATTAAGTTACAAAGGAGGGCCGGAATTTATGCGCTATTGGCAAAGCCCCTAAACTCGATGACGTCAGGTGAGTCTGTATCCGACAATCCGGTCCGATTAAATGGCTCATTGAAAGTTGGTCCAGACCCTATGCAGTACCTTCCATAATCACTGATGTCATGTTGTGCAGAATTATATGCTTTGCAAGCTCAGCGGTGCATTGTTTGATCGAAAGACCATACATGGAAACAATACTGTATATATATATATAACCCCCCATGTCGTGGTACCCCTCTGTTTGGTCATCAGAGTTCGTCGTTCAAAAATGACTTCTCTCCCGCTTCCTACTAGCTTTCTCGTTTGTGATATCTCAGTCGTCGAGAGTGATTACATAAGGTTATGCTGGGCTTCAATCTATGTAGAAGCACGTGACCACCACTTCACCCCCGACGACGTTGTGAAGGAGCCTGATACTAGGCTGCCCACAGCGAAACATCATCTCAGTGAACAATGCCAGCAACCAGATCAAAACCCGAGTCAAAGTCAGTGTGCACGGTGTCAAGGGCTCGCAAGCACGTCAAAACCCGGCTGAATGTCAACAGAATCGACAATATGGCTACCCCCGTCGACGACACGCCGCGTGATCTAACACTCTGTACGTTCCATTACTAGTGGCCAGCGACATCTCACGGAACACTTCCGGTCGTCAGGCTCCATGGAATACCCGACACACGCGTTCGCTCGTGCTGCGTTCAGGACTTGCGATGGAAAGGCAAGCTTAAGCATGTTCTCTTTTTTTTGTGCTCAGAATGAACACGCATTTCCACGATCAACTCGATGTGGAGTAGAAACTAACAAAGCATCGATGGTCCGTCTATGACTTTGCACGAACGATCCCTCGTGGGCGTGTTATGACATACGGAGCCCTCTGCAAGGCTTTGGGGGAGGGTTCTCCTCGTTCAGGTGCGTTACGCGGATCACGCGCGCATCATTCCACAATTCATTCATTTTGTATGGTTTAGTGGGCTCTGCGCTGCGACACAATCCTTTTGCGCCATTCATACCTTGCCACAGAGTTATCGCATCGAACCTTTACATCGGCGGATATTTTGGTGAATGGGGCACCTCGTGTAAGAAGAATGGCATTACCGGAAAACAATGTCAAAGAAAGACTGAGATGCTCGCAACGGAGGGTGTGGGGTTCACTGTTGATGGATATCTGGCTGACGAGAGCTTGGTTTGGACGGGTTAGTAGTTTGGTTGTATTGAATACAACAAAATGATGTGAGTGCACTTCGGTTGGTCTATTTCCTGTCGATTCAAATTTCGAAGCAGATTACAAAAAATACGTCTGCGAGATTAGCTCAATAATCTAGTTTGTTAAATCATCGTCCTTCTGTTCAATCTTAACTGTATGTCTATGCCCACGATAAGGCCGCCCGAATACTCCACAACGGTGCCTGACAAAGAGGCTATCAAAAAGATGAGCCACTGGTCTCCTGAGATTCGCAATACGATACGCTGTCCAGCGTCATAGCAACATTGCGCGGATGTTGAATCGGTAGTAAGTAAATATATATGTAACATCGATATTACACTCCCTATTGAAGCCCCCGTATTTCGCTAACCAAATGTCTATTATCTGACGCAGTCACTGCGCCGCAGACCATGCAAGTTCATGCACATTGGAAGATCACTTGCCATTCAACCCGTTCCTGGGATGTTGCTGGTGTATTCGCACAAGGTAGACCTAGGACCTGTGCCTACCCAGCCAAAAAAAGGGGAGGAGGAACTTGCCCTTACTATATGTATCTCCAACCTTACCTCCCCCAGCAACCATCAACTCCTGCTCTCGGCCGCCGGTGTGACACAAGCCCGATGTCCGTGTGAAATCATCAAATTCATGTCTCCATCAACGAGCAGTGCAATGGCTGTTTTCAGGCCCCTCGGACTCCATTCTCTGGGTGGATGATGCGATATGTTACTCTCGGTGTTTTAAAAATTCAGAGTTCTCCCCCTTTTTTCCGCAAATGACTTCGTCAGGTGGTGCCAGAGGTTGGCCATTTGATTGTCACCACCTGTCAGACTTGTTCATTTGCGACAGCAAAGGAAATGAAACTGGCCGGGGTAAACGGGGCGTGGCGGACGTGAGCATTGTCGGATAATACTATACTTACTGCGTTCTATGACATCGTTCAACATAGAGTAAGTCGTGTGGTGGTTCAAGAAGTTGAGTTCTGTATCGGCGCGCTCAGCAGAATGAAGACAGCTGGCAACATTTGGGCTCGTCGTATGGAAAGAAACTCGTACTACATTATAATATTGGTCATTTCATTGAACTCTTTCCAATCGAAAAAGTGCACGGAGCCGCCAATTCAGATGGGAACTTCCGAATTATGCTCATATTCTTAGTAAAACATTGGCCGAGCCGTGGTCCTAGTTTGCTGATAGGAATTGACTCAGTGGTTACTGGGAAGATAGGAATAGGGATGCGATGCATGCTCACCGCATCGTATCGGGTGGCACTAATAATTTAGCCTTGAAACCAAACGCTCCTGGTACTAGACGCTTCCTTTTTTGGTTACCTTCAGGAGCGGCGACGAAAAAGGTAATGGCAGATTGCAAAATGTAGGACCGCCGACACCTGACCCTGGCATTTGCAGCTTGAAGTTACGTGGTCTCGCCACCTTCCGTTCTGGTGTGCAAACTACAAGTCACTATGATACAACGCCATGGCCGCAGTAACTGGACATATCCGGAAGATGCCCGATGTCAAGTGAAGATAACAGAATCTCTGAAACAGCTCTGAGCGCTGACTCACCTTGATACCAAATGTTTCCGATGGCGGGTTTCAATCCCCCCAGCGGCTCTGCGGAGGAAAACTGAGGTATAGTTCCACATAATACAACATGACGCGTAGTCACAATCTGGGTCCGATCGGACCGATTTCCTTTAGAAAACCAAGGTAAGCATATGTCAGGAGTACATATATAACTTGAATCAAGATCGTCTGGAAGGTGGCGCACGACTAGATCAGTCCCGTTTGAAACAACGCCTTTCGGTCCTGTCATCGCCTACCACGAATCACGAAATCATCGTAGTATTCAAGACTAGGATTCGTTATGTTCACCCCCGGATTTCTGGCAGTTTACTGTTTGGTCGTAGGGCTTTTGGTGACGCAATATCTGTTGCGTCCCAGAAAGCTTTTACCCCCAGGTACGTGGTATGTTTTTGGCACATTTGACAGGTAACAGTGACACTGTACCACTCAGGTCCACCTGCTTCATTCTTGGCCGCAAACATAAAACAGCTTGCCAGTGGAAAGACACATCCATGGAAGATCTACCAGGAATGGTCACAGAAGTGGGGTATGTGCGTCGGTTTTTATATTTCATTTTATGCACATTTCATTCTCAGGAAACGTGCTTTGTCTTCGCCTGTTCGGCCGATATGTGATTCTGTTCAATGGAGTCAATGTTGCCGCGGATCTGCTGGAAAAGCGCTCCAAGATATATTGCGACAGGCCAACATGGCCGATGTCAGATCTTATCGGTCGTCGAGACAATGTCGGGTTCACCCCATACGGAGAAAATCTCAAGTCAGCAAGGAAACTACTGAATTCTGCACTTGGACCAGCTTCTAAATCCAAGTGGGTGCCCACGTTGGAAGACCAGACCGTAGATCTCCTCAAACAGCTCATGGATTCTTCTCATAAATGGGACCACATCTTAAAGAAGTACGTGGCACTTTTCCCTCTTTTGATTCTTGCATCTGATGCCTTTTCAGACATGTGTCTTCCGTAGTTGTTCGTTTCACATATGGAACGGACGCGACGGACGAATACGTCCAATTATCGCACGAAATCAACGTCGACAACGGAATCGCATTACAACCTGGATGGATTGTAGACTCGTTCCCCTTCCGTGAGCAACTCTACCCTTATAGGCGATAGTGTGCTCAACGTACATTTTCAGTGAGCATGTTACCTTCTCAGCTTCCCGGGATGGGATTCAAACGATGGGCAAATATGGCCAAGGAAAGATTTTATCGCTTCACGCGGTTGCCCTATATGGAAGCACGTGCTGCTGTGGTAAGAATCTCCGCGAATCGGCAGTGTCGCAGAAGTGACCTGTTTGATCCCAAAAGCTCGATCAAACAGCTCCGCCCTCCTTCGTCACAGACCATCTCCGCTCGATCCTCAAGGATGGCTCTCTTTCCGATGAAAAGGTATTGATGAATACTGCGGGAAGCGTTTATGGAGGTAAAGCCTTCCTCATGTGCTTTTCCAGATAGGCTAATTCTTCGTTTAGCTGGAGCTGACACGGTGGGCGCAAAGATGCACTAAAACTAGGCATAATTTGACGTTTTTGACAGACGATCGCCTTACTGAGGTCTTTCTTCCTTCTGATGACAGTACATCAGGATGTTCAGAAAAAAGCGCAGGCCGAGATAACATCGCTGTTGCGCTCGTCTCGACTTCCGGCGCTGGAGGACCAACCGAACCTTCCCTACATCGACGCTTTGATCCGGGAGATTCATAGGTTCAACCCTGTTGTAAACTTGGTCCCGCACAGTCCTTTGTGCGATGATGAATACGAGGGTTATCTGATCCCCAAGAAGACATCAATCATGTGCAACATCTGGTAGGTCAAAGGTTAACTCGTTTCAGTCTAGCGTCTAACGTTACACAGGTCGATGACTCATGACCCCAGTGTATATCCCGACCCAAATGTGTTCAACCCAGAACGACACCTTGATAAATCAGTCCCTGATCCTCGATCATTCACTTTTGGATTTGGGAGGAGGTACGACAATTTTGCCTGATGGCTTTCCAAGATACGCTACGTACTCATTTCGATTTGACGGCAGGTCATGTCCCGGGATGCATTTCGCATCTGCCCACAGCTTCCTCGTCATAACCCGCGTTCTGGCTCTCTTCGACATACAGCCCGTGAAAGGACCAGACGGCAAAGAACAAGTTCCAAGCTTGGAATACACGGCTTCGTTCACCTCGTATGCATTTTTCCCCCTCGCCTCGAACTACGTTCGTGAAACTGGTTTCTCGTAGGCAACCGGTCCCTTTCCTTTGCAAAATAGAGGTTCGCGATAGCGGACTTGGGGAATCGCTGTGAAGTGTAGGGTTCTCGCCTGTCCGCTTCGCAAATTCGTTCTGCATGATGTACATAAAAGAGGGATCTCGTTTGTAGGATGTTTTATCGTTGTAGGAATCGGCGACTAATTTGCAGCAGTAGGGTCCCGGACTCAGGTTTGCATGTGTAATATCTCGGGTCAGCGAGATCAACCAACTTGAATCGTCCCGTGACTACATACGGCCCTGGCGGGCCCTTCGATGAAACCCTGGGCTCGATGTATAAAAGTTTCGCGTCACCGTCATTTGCGGTCACTCTACGGCACCTAAATCGTTTATACGGCAAATCACCCTATAATTGAAGGACCCTGCAAAGCAGCTAAGCTAAAGTCTATGTGAGGACGGATCAACTTTCTTTCATTTGCGGAGTTCGGTCTCTTTTAGAGTCTCTGCCCAACTGAGATGTACAACGAGCCAAAAAAACAAGCATGCATTTCGTGCGAGTCTCCGCAGAGACGTCTTCGTTTTGGGGGGCATAAACATCATAAGGGGGGCATAGGTTGACCTGGGTAAAAAAGGAATGAAAGCACGAGAGTGGGCTGTACAATGACAACAGTACAGGGAATAAGAAAAAGAGAAAAAAACCCCGAAAAAAGGAGCGTGCGACGAACGAGACCAGCTCGCCCAGGAAACAAGAAAAACCGGCGAATAAACAAGTTACCTGTACACACTCTAGGCACAAGGACGATAATCCATCCAACGAAAAAGAAACAAAAGGTCCCACCAAACTCGACCCCTCGGGCGCAGCACCGCGTCACAGCACACCGTTGGGCTGTAAGCTTACCCCGAGCGTTTGCCGCAGCAATAGTTCCACTCGCTCGCGCTCGTCCGAAATCCGCGTCATCTCTTCTTCCCACCGACACACCCGGTGCTCGTAAATCGCCCGCAACGTCTCCAGACTACCCAGCGCCGTCTCGAGCGCACGCTTTAGGTCGCCTTCTCGTGCCTCGGGCGACGTGTCCGATCCGTCAGCCGACGAGCTCGACATGTTGAGTTGTCGCAGACGTTCGAGGATTGAGGCTGATGCCGTTCGCGAGCGCGTGTTTTGTCGTCGGGACGCGATACCATTGAAAGCGGCCCGGATTTGTGACATGGCAGAGGACCTGGTCAACTGGTCCCGTCGCACCGAGCGTGACGTTAATGCATGTAGTTTTGTCGAATGAGACGGTGCCGCTACAAGAATCATTGTTGCATCCGTCTCGCAATCCAGCGCTTGGAACTAGGCGACGTCAGTACCAGGTTAGCTATAACTAGGCTTATCTCACCGCTTGCTGTAGAGCTTCCCATCGCGTATCCCATTTGCGGCGCCTTTTTTCCATGTTCATAATGAACGACGGGTGATACTCGAGGTCCAACAGTTCGTCCTTGTCGCCCTCCTCGTCCACCCAATCACCGTCCCCGTCTTCGTACTCATCCCCGTTCACCCATGCGGCTTCCTCGTGCACTTCATATCCCTCCCCTGCTGTCTCCTCACCTGAAGAGTAGGGTTCCGGACTCGTATCCCGAGGTTGGGTACTCTCTACCCGCGGCGGTGGTTTCACCGTCTTATTTCTCCCTGGCGTTCGCAAATTCGACGACTTTTCACGTCGTTTCAGACCTCGTCCCCGGCTCGGCGGGAAAGGCAACGGGACGGGTTGATGGCTTGGCGAAGATTGCAAGCTCATCGAGTCGAATCGACGGCCACCAAATGCCCGAGAAGCTTGAAGGAATGCCCAAGGGTTGTACTCCGCAGCCGGGAACGGCGTCGAGCGCGGAGAAAACGTGGAATCAGACATCGCGGCATTGTTGTTCAGTGCATACATTTGCATCTGAAGCGCGAGTTGCTCCTCAATTACCGATGGATGATTCGGATCATAGTTGGATGATGGAGCAGTGGGAACCGCATGCACTTGATATGGATTTCGGTGCACATGGGTGAACGGATATGGATAGGGTGACCCGACCGGAGGTGCAGGGCTCGGTTGGATGCTAGAAATTAACGGAGACGGGGAAGGTGCGGCCGTTTGGCTATGTGGAGTGGGAGGTATCGGAGCATTAGGCCGAATAGACTGAAAGTACGTCTGGAGATATTGCGCTGCAGGGTCGTCGTAGTACTGTTCTTCTCGATGAACTTGGGTTTGGAGCGGATGTGGCCGAGCGTTTTGCTGAGCCATGGCAATAGTTGGTGCGGATTGTTCGACGGCCCGTCGGTCATCCCGACTGTCGTTGAAACGGCTTTGCTGACGCCGCATGGAATCTTCTGCGGGATGCTGAGCAAACCCTTGCGAGAAGAGCAAGGGCGACTCACGATTCTCATCGGATGGCTTGGGAGGCGGCCTTGAGCTGACGACAGCGTCGACGCTGCGGAGGCCGAGCTGGTCGGTGGAACCATTCCGGTGGTGGTGTCTTGCAAGGCTCGTGAGACGATTGTTGGGGAGAGAAGAACCATAATGGCGAGCGGGGTATGTGTCTGGGAGGGTAACACTTGGCGAACGGGGGGTATAACTTCCCGAATCGCCATCCCGGTCATTGTCGTTTCCGGGGCGCATATATGGAGTCTCTGTCTCGATTAATGTATCATCGTCGTCATCGGGGGGAGGATTTCCGCCATGATCGTACTGAAGGTGGCCGGTGCTTTCTTTGGAGGACGTAGCGATGTCGTCCTCGGGCTCTTCTTGCACCGGGAGAGACTTGTCAGGCGTGCGGGTTTTCATCGCCTGTAGGGGAGGTGTCTGGCTAGCAAGCTTGGTGGCTGCGGGTGGGGTGGCACGGGTATTGTCGACGCTGGCTGCGTTGGATGATTTGCGAGCTGGCGGTGGAGTCGGGATGCGGGTATGGATGGAAGGGGGATAGGAGTCGCGTTTCAGGGAGACATAATCTCCCTGGGTTGCGCTTTCGCCGGAAGAACCCTGAGGGGTGAGGTAGGGAGGAGAGACCCGATCTGGCGAGGGACCTCGTGGCTGAGGCTGGACCTGAGGAGAGTAGGAGGGAGAGTTTCCGGGGCTGGCGGGAAGGGGACGATTGCGAGCCTGGACGCTGTCGGTGCTCTGGGGGTCTCTGTCGCGGTCGTTGGTGCGGGTCTGTCTCCTGCCGGGCGGTGCGGGGATGTCGGTGTCCTTGGGGATGTCGGGTACTCGGACACGGTCAAGGACAGAGTCCTTGTGCGGGGAGGGTGCTTCGCGGATGTAGACAGCGCCACTCTGGGCGCCACCGGCGTAGGCGACGCCGGACGTACCTGGAGCGGCGGGCTGCTGGCTGAGAGTCTGGGCGTAGTCAGCACGCTCGATCTCGGCCATGAGCTCGTCAGTCATCTGCCAGTTCTCCTCGATGGCGTGGAAGGAGGCGAGGAAGGGGGCGGCAATGCGGTTGATGGGGCGGGGGTAGCCCATGGTGGGGTTGATGGGTGGGGGCGGGGGTGCGGGGGGAGAGTAGTGCTCCTGCTGATCTGGGGAGGGGAGCTTGGCGATGGGGGGAGAGGCGGAGCGCCTTGGCTGTATGGCGGTTGGGGGCGATTGCTGTGCCTGACGCTGGTTGAAGACCTGCATGACTGATGGCACGATCGGCATAGACTGGGCCTTCACCGTGCGCTGTCTCTCCCGGGGAGACGGCGACATGTCTCGGGGGGGCGAGTTTTGGGCGTACATGAGGGACTTTCTGGATCTGTGTGGGGAGTGACTTGACATGGGGTTTTATGATGGAAGAAAACAAAACGAAAGCGAGATGCGCTGCAGAAACGTACGCGCGTTTCCAACGTGGTCCGGCGACAACGTTGTCTGCAGCTGCACAAGACCCACGAATGGAAGCTGCCTCGAGGCACGCCGAGTCACCGACTGCCATCGGGTCCTCTTGCCGCCTCATTTCCGACGGCCATCACCACACAGAAATTCCACAGAAATGCGAGACAAAACCAAACTCCTTCTCGTCCCCATCGTCGTCGCTTTCTCCAGAATGGAAGTCCCCCGCCTGTTTGTCACGTACGTCACAGTAACAGGAATGGAAATACGTGACACCTCATAATTGTCTGTCGCGTGCGTGACATTTCCACGCCGTGCACAATGCCCAAAAGAACGATCACCGCCCCCGCCGTCCTCCGCATATACGACTCCCTCCCGCCTGACGCCCAGCACGTCCTCCTCCACGACAACATCGGCCCCCTCCTCGACGCCGCCCCCAACGGCAGACGGCGCAGGCTTCTCGCGTCCGCGCTCCAGCTCCAGCGCCGCCACGCCCGCGTGCCCCCCCTCAACCTCGACGCGAAAAAGGCCGAGATTGCCGCCCTCCTCCTCGAGCTCTCCCGCGACTCAAAGCGCTCCATCATCCGCGAACGCTCCCGCAAGGATCAGCTCATCTCCGAGGCCGCCGACAGCATCGCCCGATGGCTCAACGACATCTGGAAGGTCGTCTTCGAGCACCGCACAAACTTTTCCGCCGCACACGCTTGTCTCCTCTTTGCCTGCGACGCCCTCGATCAGATCGGTAGCAGTTGTGGAGGGCAAGTCTCTCCAGCTCATCCTCTCGCCCCCTCTCACCCCCCACAGCTGCAAGTGCTCATATGCGACCATGTTCATCCCCCTGAAGATCACCAGATCCACAAGCAAAGTTGTAAAGTCGTTCACCCTCAACGGCGTCCAGAACCTCGAAACCGTCATGCTCTGGATCTGGCGTGACCTCTTTATGATCATCCTCGCAACTGGCTCCACTCACCAAACGCGCGCCGTGCCCAAAATGATACGTGACATTCGGGTCCTGCTCGGTTGGCGCGCCTTGGACCAGCTCCTGCGTGGTGGTACAAAATGTACGTTATCCCTCTCACTCTTCACATCCTCCTCACGTATCTGTCAGCTGTCATCGGACACGACCACAACGACCTTGGCCATGACTGCGACCCCGGTCCATCCTGTGGTCGCTTGAGCATCGTAGACGATGACGACAATGAGAATTACATTTCGGATGACTGCTCGTCTGAACACAATGACTCGCCCCATCCGGGGTGCTTTTATGCTATTCACTGGTCATGCCGCATCACAGATCAACAATCACGACTTCGGGACCTCGTTCACAACGCGCTTCTCGAAATCTTCAAAGTTGCACCCTCAGGGGCCCTCTATTCCAGTCTGATGTCCATCACCGACGATGAATATGACTTGGAGGAAGAGCTCCATCCGGTACTCATGTCCGTCGCCAGTCACTCCTCTGAAAATTTGTCGGTGGCACTTCGCATACTGTCCCTGAAAAACTGCCCAGACAGTGTCCACGAACTCGTTCAGTCCTACAAGCATCTCTTACGTCCCCAAGACACCGCATCGCTGCAACTCGCTGTACTTATCATGTCCAGCGACCAGTTTTACCGCAACGATGCCGTGGCAATTGCCGAAGAGGAGCTCCTCGATGTCGCTGAGGAATTCCATGCGGCGATCCGCCTATGCTTCTCCAATATCGACTCCGAGATTCACAAGGCTGAGCTGGCGCAGATCATGACCCTACGCCGAGATACGCTCGGCCGGCGTACCCGCGTGGAACGATGGGTCAAGGGCGTCCTTACACCGCAACTAGGTGCGCATCCGATGGCTCTCGCGGCGCTCATGATGGGCATTCCGCTCCCTGCCGGAGCTGAAGGCTCAGATGAGGGTGACGTGCTGGGCTATTTCGAAGTTGAAGGGGATGATCCCGAGCTAGAGGACCTGCGCGAAGAGTTTCGACCCAATATCAAGTCGCGGTTTCAAGGATGGGTGGACGCGGTGGTCGCCATTAAGCGCGGACCTGCGATATTGTCCAGGATCTATGCCAAAGTCATCGTTGACATGCCTTTCCTGAAGGCGAGTGATATTGTGGACGAAATGTCAGCGCGGTAAGTCTCTACTCTGTGTGTTTGGGGGATGTATTGACCGGTGTACAGGATCGCGGACCGGCCGAGTAAGCAGCACGTGTGTGATGCGCTCGGGGCCATCAAGGAGTTTTGCGAGAAGCAGCGCACGAGGCTCACTGCCAAAGGTAAGGCCAAGGCCAAGATGACGCCGAGCATAAGCACGAGCACAGACACAGATACGACGAACTCGAGCCACGTGTCCGCGTTTGGAATGGAGGCGCCCCTGGGAGAGATGGATCTTGAAGCCGTGATGGGGAGGTCGATGAGGGATCCGAATATGGTTCTCGATCTCGATTGAATCCCTTTTTTGTTGTTGCATCATCGACTCACGCCCTCTCTTTTTTGTCCGTGGTACAGTATTGCTCGACATATTTCTTTTCTTTTCTTTCTGCTACACTACATTAGTGACAACCTAAGTATCTGGTGGTTGACCCACCTTCATATCTTGCCTGCAGATTACTAGGCTCGGACCGGGTCTCCAGCGTGTTTCGGCAAGAGACCATGGGTATATTGCCCTCGAAATCGGTTCGTGCATTCATAAAATGCCATCCGAGAGGCGACGCCAACGTCCGTCCCTGGATATGCACAGCACAGCGCAGTTCCAGGGCATTCACGTGCCCGGTGTCGGACAGAGTAGAGTTTTACGTTGTACATAGTCATATCTTACACACCAAATTACGATTACTAATACGTCATTTTGGAATTAAGAGTCAAAATGAAAACCTCAGAATGTTCCAGAAAGTATGGGATAAAATAGTACCCATCAATGCGGTCAGAATGAGCTATAAATCATGCGAATCGGCGGTCCC
>JBBPML010000249.1:0-37655 GCA_038090275.1 Austroboletus novae-zelandiae | reverse complement strand
TAAGGCGAGGCTTGCCCAGTGAAGAGCAAGTTAGACCTTTTGTTACGCTCAGGTGTAGACCCGAGTGACGAGGGGCGAGGGGACGTTAATGTCGCTATTCAGCTGACGTGGTAGGGGTTGATAGACAGGTGATCCGCTATCCTCAGCCTCAACGGTATGTCGTGAGCTGTTGACCTGGTCAACGTATGTTGTGACGCAGGGACAAAGGAGTCGCTATGGGGGGGCGACGACGAGGGGGACGAGAGGAACACCTACTTGGTAGCAAGGCGAGAACTAGGGGGCCCGAGAGGAATCGATGATCAAGGTAGATTCGGGTAGGTCTAACTTGGGGAATACATCGAGGGTATCGAGAGGTTTATATACACAAGTCAAGAGAGAATGAAGTGGAGTGTAAAAGGGATGACTCGACTAGAGAATGCGATAGAATCGCGAAGAAGGGGAATGAGTCAGAGATAACGGTATCAATACAGCTGCGGATACTGCGAATGAGTCACGCTAAATATGTAAGCGATGATAAGGGAAAAGGAGGAATAGTAAAGTGGCCCAAGCGGGACTCGAACAGCGAGAGCAGTGTCTGTAGAGAAACTAGGGTAAGAGCGAAGGGAAAAGAGTAAATGTACGCGCGGATCGTAACACAGATGACCCCTATAAGTGATCCAAAATGGTCGTGCAACAGTAGGGAATCGTCGGATGTGGGGGAGAGGCAGCGGCATACGTTGGCGACGTTGAGGAGGGGGAGTGGGAACTCTGGGAATCTCCCGTTGAAGGTTATCGTTGGGATCAGAGTTAGTGGTGTCGACGGAGGGGGAGCAGTTGCCTGTACAGTGCTCACAGCAATGCACAGAGGCAATAGTTCCAGACGACAGGGTGGAGATTTGGTGGGTGAAGACAGGGTGAAACAGCAACGTCGATAAGTTCGTCATCGAAGGCGATGGTGATGAGAGTATAGGCAATGTCGAAGGCGATAAGTTCGTCGTCGACAGAGGAGTAAGGTGAAGCAAGGATATTCACAGAATAATGTTAGGACCACAACAAGGCCTTAAGCTAAGCGCTTCAGGTTACTTGCAATGCAATAACTATTCTGTGAATGGGGAACATTCACCATAGGGCTCAGCCCTTATATACATGCGGATATGTCTACCCTAAACTACATTACTAATCACCAGCCCTAAACTACATCAGTCAGCGTACGTCATTATGCATAAGCATGTATGAGTAATGTATGAGTAAGTGATGATGTAGTAAGTCTAGAACGTGATAATGTGAAAATAGAAAAGGAATCATTATAGCCCGGAAGTACGATGACAACGGATGTATGTAGATGCATCGATCGTTGGGAGTAACACAAATCGGTCGTCATAATCTGCTTGAAAAGCGAATGCAAGGGCCCGGATGGTCAGTAGAGGTGCTTCATTAGCCCGTAACCAAGTTGTGGCAGGACTTGGAAACTTTTGATTGAAGCGAAGTGCTGGCTGTGCATAATCCCCGTGGGGCGCTTGCTAACACCGCCATGGCTCAGAGGCACTGCACAGCATGAAACATACCACTCTATCAGAGAATGGTGGAATGCGGAATGCGAGTCTGGACTCTGCACCTTAGCCGTTGTTTTTCGTCCCAACTTCAATGATAATTTTACTATGCCACCCGAACGTCACTCATGACGCACAATCTACTGACTTCTTTCGATGGCACGTTCTCATTGTATTTTTCCTGACCGAAAGCCTCAAGGTCGATGTTTCAATGTTCGTTTCCATCGTATCCGTGCATGCCTCGTGTTCCGAATTTCCAGGACCTGCACCGCTCCTGTCGGATGCAAAAATGCCAAGGTTTTATTTGCAAATCGCGTTCACGCCTTTCGGTGTTCTCCATACCAAACATGTCCTATAGACCGAATGGGCGTTTGCGCCAGGTTCTGGAACGTGGACACGTCATGATAACTAATGTGTCTCGTTCAAGTCAAATTCTGAGCATACGCATACGAACACCATATTCTTACACTTTCTTGTCGTCGCTCTCGGTACCATACTGCCCAAGCCAGCACACCCAATCAAGCAGAGAATCGGTCAAACCACTCCTTGACGCCGCGAGCAGATTCCTCCTTGGCCCAACCTATGCAAACAACCAGTCCGCCAATGTGGAAAAGAAAAAGAAAAAGGTACAAACGCACGTTGTTCGGGTACGTTCGGGTCACCGCGCACGGCAAACCCGTGCAAGACGCCCGAAAAGACTTGAATGTGATAACTCGACTTGTTTTGCACCAAGATGTCTTCGGCACGTCGACGCTTGTCGACCGGGAAACACCGATCGGTCTCTATCGATGGGGTCAGTTCAAACGAGGTGATACATATATGGGGAGTTGGACGGCATGCTTACCCGCACATGATAGGAGGAGGGGACCTGTCACGATCCATGTGTCGGCCGAAACGAGGCGGAAAAGAAACAAAATGGAACGTACGGGTGATCTTTTCAAAGTGGCTTTCGTCGAGAAACGCTGGGTGGACGATCGCACCTGCGAGGACGTTGTCGAGTGCACGAACCAAAAGGAACACGTCGAAACACGTTACCTGCAACAATGGAACCTTCTGCAGCTAGATCCATCGTAAACGACGCGCCGAAGCAATAGCCTAGTGAGAGTTTTCTGTTTAGCGTACTTGAATCCTTGTAATGGCAATGTTATGAAACACGTACCGACTGCCGTGTATTTCGTCGTTTCAGTGCCTTGCAGGAATGGTAAACATGAAGAAGGGAGGGAGTTTATGTGGTACATGCTCACTGTACATCCCTTTGATGGCTTCAAACCACTTTGGGAATATATCCCTCGCTTCGACCAACTTGCCGTTCCACCATTGCTCTCTGTCCGCACCTGCGGACAAATCCTGTATGTACGACCCAGAGAAATAATCGGGTCCCAGGACAGTGAACCCTAGCGATATTCGAGTACCTCAGCACGGTGGTACTGTAACATGCAAGACGACGCACCGCACGACGCGAAATAGTCTTGGATCAATCTGTTGTTGATGTACAGGGGTCCATACACATCTGAGAGGAACAAGAGGACTTTCTTGTGGGTTTCTGGCACGGACGCGGCAGGTGGTTCAGCGACATAGACGTTCAGTCCGCCGAGGGACTCGATGCGTCCAGTCGGCGTGCCTGTATGCTGGATGGCCGTGAAGCAACATGAAGTAGGGGGCCCTGCGAGTGTCGTCGACATCCAAAATATGTGTGAACGTGGGTGTTCTGGGCTACTCGACCCAACGTCTCTTCTTTATCTTGATGGCCCCCGACTTCGGCCGAGATTAGTACACGAAGCGTGCCGCGAAAACCCGTCACCTATTGATCGAGTCGTTGAATTGACATCGGAACATCAAAACCACTGCCTGCGCAAGTCATATGACGCAAATGGATGATTATTTCGTGAGTTCTCATTGGGTACACCACACAAGGACGAATACGTACCTTTTTCGACCACAACAAGATTGACCGGGCAACCGGATAACCCGGTTTTTCAGACTGCTGAGTCAAGCATCGCCTAGTTTCACTTAATTATCCTACAGTCAGCAACATTGGATATCGTACACAGCCTACGCGTCATTGTGATGACGCGAAAACTCCTTTGAGTATCTGAGTAATGACTACGCGGCGAACCTGTCGAACCAGTGCAAGAAACCACGCGCACACTCTTCCTTTGCGAAACCTAGTACTTCGTGAGCGATCGTGCAGTGCAAGAGAAAAAGGAACGCACGCTGATTAGTGTCTGTAATGTCGCAACGCGTGGCGAACCCATGCGAGACGCCGCTAAAGACTTGGATGTAATAACGCGCCTTGTTCTTGACAAGAATGTCTTCTGCCTGACGACGCGCATTGGTCGGGAAGGCCATATCGGTTTCTGTTGTATGCTCAGTTTCTGCACAAAGAGCATACGAGGTAGCACAGACCTGCAAAAGTAAACGCGACGGGCGCTAAGATACAGGTTTGAGATAATGTCCAATCGATGAGATGATCTCTACTGACCTGCGCAGTTCTCAAAGATGTCTGCCTTGACCTGTTGGGTCGCAGCATCGTAGAGACGAGAGGGATGTGCGACAGCGGCTGAGGACAGGGTCATTGATCAAGCAAAAGATAAGCGCTGATATGTAAGCGCACCTGCTGCAAGGTTGAACGTCTTGTCGTTGGCCAGGGCAAAGACGTACGGAGCCCCGAAACAGTATCCTAGAAACATAGGTGAAGTGAGTAGAGCGACATAGAAAAGGCGACGTACCGACTGCACAGTACTTGGCGTCAGTACCTAAGTCAAAGTCAGTGCATGCGCAGTTGCATGGAAGGCGGCCAGACCATAGCGTTCCCTGACTGCCTCTACCCACTTTGGGGTGTACTCGCTGGCCTGGGCGACGGACTTGGCAATCCAGGCATGTCGGTCGAAGCCGGGCTGCTCCCTGAGAGCGTCAAAGCTGTCACCAAAGAAGTAGTCCAGGCCGAGGACAGTGTAGCCTGTAACGATGTTCTCAACATTGTGTGCACGCAAAGAAAACGCCGTTACGTACCGTTGGACGCGAACCAGTCCTGAATGAGTTGGCTGTTGAGGTAGAACGGGCCGAACACGTCAGAGAAGTAGAGCAGGATCTTCTTGTGGGCGGTTCCGGCTGAACTGGGGGGCTCAGAAACGTATGTTTTCACGCCAGCGATGGTCTCTGTGCGCCCGACCGGGGTGCCTTTGTGTGGTACGGTCTTGAAGCAATCTTCGCAGGACATCGTAGTAACGTGTCAGTAATCGAGAGGCTGTGTCGACAGCCAACTCTCTCTATTACCATGGCCGACAGCGAGATCAGCATCAACATCAAAGGTATCCTCCTCGTCCCCGCCTCCACCGCCGACGTCCTCACCCATTCACAGGCCCAAGCGAGCTCAAGATCCAGATATCGATCAGCCTAGACAAGACCGTCCTCGACCTCAAGCGCGCCATCGCCGAGAAAGCGGATGTCGCAGCGGATCAGCTACGGCTTATTTACTCAGGTCAGTTGTCATGTCACCCTTGATCTCGCCGCTGACGCTGCGCCCAGGGAGAGTGCTCAAGGTGCCGATTATCTCCTGTTCAGTGCTTCGCACATCTTATCGCTTCCGCAGGACGAAGACTTGTTGTCCGTGTACAAGATCCAGTCGTCCCACACGATCCACATGGTCAAAAGTGCCGCACGCAATCCCGGCTCCTCTTCATCTGCCACCGCCGCAGCACCGCAGCAAATCCCCACCATGCAGGCAGGACAGAACCCCTCCGATCCACTCACGCTCCTCAATGGCTACCAGGGCCACGAGATGATGGCTGGATTCAACCCGTTTGCTAATATGGGTGTAAACGCAAATGATCCCAACATGGTTCGTCCTTCGCACCCGACATTCACGATCGATTGACAGTTGGGTGCAGATGCAAAACATGATGCAATCGCCCGAGTTCTTCCAGCAAATGTCTACGCTCATGTCCAATCCGGCAATACTTGACCAGGTCGTAGCACTTAATCCGCAGCTGCAGTCAATGGCTCCACAAATCCGCCAAGTTTTACAGAGTGAGCAGTTTAGGCAAATGGTGTTCGTAACATTCTCTTTTGTTCTTTGGGCTTCTATGAACTGGGTGTATCCGACAGTTCGAATCCTGATAGTCTACGCACCATGATGCAAATGTCTTCGCTCTTCCATGGTGCTGGGTCGGGTGGACAGGCTCCTGCTTTCCCAGCCCCAGGCATCCCCTCCACTGGAACGGGTGCTACGGGCACGACCTCACCTTCCACGACTACCCAGCCGGGCGCAACCGGAACTGGAGCTAACGCGGGTCTGGGTCAGGGTGCTGGCTTTGGACTACCCAACCCTGCAATGTTACAGCAGATGCTCGGTGTGGGTCCCTTTGGTGGTGCTGGGGGCTTTGGGGCATTTGGGGCACCGCCCGCTGCTCCCACAGACTCCAGACCGCCAGAAGAACGGTTCCAGGTTCAACTTCAGGTCCGTACGACTGGATGTGGACGAACGTATCCCTGATCATCTCGGCTTGTTTTCCAGCAACTACAAGATATGGGTTTCTCCAATGCGTCTCAGAACATCCGCGCTCTTTTGGCAACCGGCGGAAATGTGCATTCAGCGATAGAGTATATCTTGAGCGGGGGCGGTCTTTGATTCACTCTCTTTTCTTTTTCTTTTTTTGATGTAAATCCGATCGTAGTTTATAGCCAACCTGAGCCTGGTGTCGATTTTTCGTTTCCGCAGAACAACAACAGCCCTATATGACATCATCTATTTAGAATTCCGCGAAGAAACACGGTCCATTATGTAATATCGCTATGATCAAGTACCACACTACCATCGTCACCAGTGTAGTAGTAGGTCGAGTACAGTTGCATATCTGATTCTGATCCGATTATCAGAACCCTTCTTCACCCCGTCCTCTACATGGCGGCCGAGTCTGCTTTGACATCTTCAGACCCCCCCTTTCCCCGGGCGTGGTGGAAATCCGCCATCGTCTATCAGATATACCCTTCTTCCTTCTTCGACTCCAATGGCGATGGGATAGGCGACCTCAACGGGATCCATGCAAAGTTGGACTACCTCAAAGACCTCGGCGTTGACATCCTCTGGCTCTCGCCCATCTATCGTTCGCCACAAGCGGACATGGGCTACGACATGTCCGTTCGATATCCTCGTATCCTCGCCTCTTTGTGATAACGACCTCTGCCTATGCAGCTCGGACTATCGTGATGTTGATCCGCGATATGGTACCCTTGCGGATTGGGGCAGGTTGCTCGAGGGCGTTCATCGACGTGGTATGAAGCTCATGTACGTGTGTCGGGCCGACGATGTCACAACGAACACCCCCATTTCACGACCGCCACGTCCACAGGATGGATATCGTCGTCAACCACACGTCCGATGAGGTACGCTTTATCGTGAACGTGTCGACCGAATCTTTCCGACGACGTGATAGCACGAGTGGTTCCGACGATCAAGGTCCTCCAAGGACGATCCCAAGCGCGACTGGTACGTTTGGCGTCCCCCGAAATACGTCGACGGTCGGCGTTTCCCACCTAACAACTGGAGGTCCATGTTTCAAGGTGGGTCTGGCTTCGAGGCTTGGCCCCGATTGGACTTCTTGTCGGCTTTTTTTCTTCCTTTCTTTCATGTAGGTTCGGCATGGGAGTTCGATCCGACGACAGAGGAGTACTATCTCCACCTATACCATACTAAACAACCAGATCTCAACTGGGAGAACCCGGTCGTTCGCGATGCCGTCTGGGAATTGATGCGGTTCTGGATCGATAGAGGGTGTGATGGATTCCGGGTACGTGTACTACCCTTTTTGATGCCAGTGCGTATACGCGTGATGAACTGTGGGTAATCTAGATGGACGTGATCAACCTCGTCTCCAAGACACCGGGTCTACCAGACGCACCAGTCGTAGACCACACGCAATATTATCAACATGCGAGCGTTTACTTTGCCAACGGGTACGTGCAGTCCACATCTGCGGCGTGGTCTTGCTTCACGAACCAACTAGCCCACGCGTGCATGAGTACATTCAACAGATGCACAGAGAGGTCCTG
This sequence comes from Austroboletus novae-zelandiae, assembly GCA_038090275.1. NCBI lineage: Eukaryota > Fungi > Basidiomycota > Agaricomycetes > Boletales > Boletaceae > Austroboletus > Austroboletus novae-zelandiae. The sequence continues at coordinate 30,075 of JBBPML010000249.1, read as the reverse complement.
TCGCGTATGTATGCTTTATAATATCAACCCGAACGTTTAACCATTTACATCACGCTGCGATTTCGATAGACCATGACCTGATCACGGTAGGCGAGACGCCCTATGCAAACGACGCCGCAGTGATTGCGGAGTATGTCCTTCCACGAAACAAGGAACTCGACATGGTCTTCCACTTTGCATTGATGGATATCGATTGCTTTCCCGGAGTGCGTCTCTTGAAGAGACCGTGGCAGCTGGCAGAGCTCAAGGCGATCGTGGGACTCTGGCAAACGTACAAACGAGAGGAGGGGTATTGGAATGCGTGAGTGCTAGTATTTTTTTTCACTGTCCTCCGTTTCGTTACGAGAGGAGGCGCCCGGACGTACGTATCGTTGATGTCAACTTTGCAGAGTCTTTATCGAGAACCACGACTGCGGACGATCCGTCTCGCGTTTCGGGAACGATTTGCCGACTTGGCGCGCAATCTCGGCCAAGATGTTGGCCGTGATGCAAATGACCCAGACGGGGACGTTGTACGTGTATCAAGGGCAGGAACTGGGGATGAAGAACTTTCCGCGCACGTGGGGGATCGAAGAATACAAGGACGTGGCGTCGCAGAATTATTGGAACTTGTAAGTTTCGTGGCGTTAGTTTGTAGTCTGCTCCCGCTTCCCGCCTGTTCTCTATTACCTTTTGTCTTTGCTGATTCTGGGAGCAGGATCAAAGGCCAGAGACAGGGAAAAGAGGGGAAGGAGGACGTCGACATGGAAGACGTGTTGGATGGATGTCAGAAAAAAGCGCGAGACCACGCTCGCACTCCCATGCAGGCGAGTGTGGTTCGTGTCTTCCTTTTTTCACTCTCATCATACGCACGTAGTGGGACGCAACGCGCCACGCAGGGTTTACGACTGGGACGCCATGGATGCGTGCAGACGAAGACGACGCACGATCAGGTTGGAACGTTGCGGACGAGTCCCGAAATTCGAACACCGTGCAGGACGGCGACGATGCGATGGAAAGGAAGGAGAGTATTTTGGCATTTTGGAAACGTGCGATCCAGGTTCGAAAAGCACACGACGTCTTGGTGCGTTGTTCCTGTCCCTCCCTGCCCACTGTGCATTCCATTCGCGATGAACTCTAGACGTACGGCGACTTTGCGATGCGACTCGACTCGCACACGAGCGTAATCGCGTACGTACGCAGGTTGGGCGCCGTCCGGGCGTGGGTCATCCTTAATTTTACGAGCGAGGAAGTCGAGGTGCCATTCGTGGAAGCCGAGGAAGACCATGAAGACGGGGACGGGTTGCCGCTCGGGCTCGTCGATGGTTCGCTCGTGCTGTGCAATTACGGATCCGCAGTGTCACCCGGGTCCACATCAGGAACGTTACTGTTGCGTGGGTATGAGGCGAGGATGTACATTCAGACGATGGAATGACGGGATGTGAGGTAAAAAGACGGATCGTGTGTGCACGTTAAGCAGGGGACAAAGAGGAAAGAGGAAAGAAGTCATCAAAAACGTGATTTTGCCGATGCGCCGAGCTTGAGAGTAGAACGGTAAAAATAGCCATTCTCCATCGGAAGCACGTTCCAAAAATACATGACAACCTGTAGCGACAAAAAGACTTACAAGCGCTATCCATCCGATTCTCCGATTTTGTACAGGTCGTTCACATTCAGTATTACTCAGGCTTCTCACCGCCGCTCCCTGACGCCTTCAGTTCGGCGACGTAATGTTGTCGTTTTTCCAAGTCTAGAAGAAATGGAACCCTACGCGTGTAACAAGGGAAGAAGAAAGACGTACCGAATGCCCACATGGCCGCACCGATCCTGTTCGATACGGTGAACGCGAGTCCAACGATGGGGATGTCCTCCAGGAGCTTGGCGGCAAATCCAAACACTACAAAGACGTTTTAGTCTTTGGGCAAATTCGAAAACGGAACACGCACGCCGGTAGTCCCATTTACGTTCCTCGATAAACACTGCAACCTCGTGGGATGACATCTTTTTGGCTTTAAAATACTGCACGGTGTGAGCACGGCAAGAACGAACGGTTCCAATGGCAGGGACGGACGGGTTTGTGGAGCTGCTGCGCGGTATCTATGCATTTGAGGCCTGCGCTTGCGAGAGCGCCCACGAACGGATACAAGGACAGGTGAAGGAGGAACACTACAAGTTCGTCATGAGCCTCGTGGACGTTTGCTGCACGCGACATACGCACCTTTCTTGATGACCATGATGATGGCCCATTTCTTCATTGCGCCGGCGAAGCGCTCCTTGAGGCTCTTATCGACGACGGGGGGCGTGTCCCACTCTTCTACGTAGGGCTTCCAAAAGTCGGGACCTTTGCGGCGGGAAGCGACGGTCTGATCCCATACGTGCTGACGAGTGGTACGGATGTTTTGAGAGAGAAAGAAGGTGAGGATAGAGGTGACCTGGCTTCCGAGAAGGAGAATCGCCATGTCTGCAGAGAAGTGCATCAGGAACGTGTGGCAGCGGAACCGGATATCACAGTGATGTACATGTGGACAGGTTGAGCGGCAGTCTGAGACCGAAGAGGGTTTCTTCGGAGAGTTCTTCGGCGGTTTCTGAGAGGCGAGAGACGAAGCTGAAGTTGAGGACCGAGGAAGGGTGTTTGACGAGCGTTCGTATGACCTGCTTTTGGAGCTTGAACGTCAAGAACGTCTTTGGGGTCGTCAGTCGCAACGCAGAGGGCGATAAATGCTCGGACGGACCCATACGAGTCCGACGGTGAGGCCTCGTCGCACGCCGTTTCTGCAGAGCTCCCAAGCGGGTTTGTAGAGCGATTCGTCGGTGCATAGCCTGTAGACCCCGACGGCGACATAGGACGGAGGAAAGTTGAGACGAAGCGCCGCACGCTGGAGGTTGGTCGGTACAGAATCTGTGCTCATTCGAGAAATGGATCAGGTCAAAGCGAGCGTGGAGTTCTTTCTCTTCTCGGAGACTCGGACGCTCGATGTGGACATGTCCAATCAGTCTCATCAGACACGCGGTCGCCAGCGTCCGCAGCTACGACGCAGACGACCGTGACGAAAATGCCGCTCGAGAGTCTCCAAGTCATCAGTATCGACCTTAGCAGTGCGTCGACGGACTCTCACTCCACTCGGATTCTATCACTCAATCCCAAGCACAGTCGTCAAGGCCGATCTTCCGGCGTTCGCGCGCGCGTGGTCCAAATGTTTCGTCCAGATACACGTCGACAATAGCCCGAATCCCGTGCGTACGAAGCCGACGAAAAAGGCGGGCAAACACGAATGGGGAGAACGGTTTTCGTTGTGAGTGTCTTCATACGCGCCTTTTTTCGCCAACGTAAGTATCCCATGATCACGTTGCGGTACTAGACCAGCGCGATCTGAGACGATCCTTCGCTTCGAGCTAAAGCGCAAAGCGCTCCTGCGTCAGCAGTCGTTGGCGTTCGTTGAAACGCCCATATCCGATCTCTTGGTGAGTCTACAAAAATCTACAGGTATGGACCGCTCTGGTGCATGTATGCGTCGCGAGTCGACAAAAATTACACCCCACAGAGCAAGACGGCGATGTTCCGATACGTCTTCAACCGTATCTTGACAAGCAACATGCAAACGAAGACCCTTGGCGGCTCCTTATCCGATTACACGGCACCGGGGACCTGAATCTTCTGGAGGTCGTTGAAGAGCGACACGCCAACAAAAGCGTAGAACGCTGCATGGCAGAGATCGTTTTGAAATTAGAAGCATTTATGGCTGTCGGTGATGCCGTTGCTCAGGTATGTCATCTGTAATCAAGATGTAGGCTTTCATGCCCATCGTGCTATCGTAGCTCAATCCGTACGCAAACGTGGCGTGGAAGACCGCAATCGCTTTCTACACGGTGATGATGGCATCACTTGGTGTTCTTGACGCTCCTCTAATCTGCCCTCCCAGATCATCCAGAATCAGGTAGAGAGATACGGGAAACTGGAAGAGTTGAGTGGACTCATGAAGGATACCTACGCATTTGTGGAAAATATCAAGGCTTTTCCGGAGAAGATACCCCCTATCGAAAGTGCGATCCGTACTCTCTTGTCTCAAACGGTCGAATGCACAATGTTCCTCCGCGAGTGTAGTGGACATGGCTTTGGAGGTACAGTATGCCTTGTCTCTCTGCCTATTCCATCCTTACGCCACTATCATACAGAGAGAATATTGTCCAGTGCATGGACAGATCGTCAAATAAATGATTTCATGCGGAGCTTCACTGCACTCAAACATTCTCTAGAGACAGGTACCGCGATACAAGCTGCACTAGTCTGTTTCCGTCTCGACGAGAACGTAAACAAACTGTGTTAGGTGCTTCCAAACGTCTACCACGAATCTTACTGACGATATCCGCTCAGTTAATATGCAAACATTGCTCAAACTCGGTCCGGCAGACATGGGTGACTCGACACGGCCGGAATGTCTTCCAGACACGCGCATGGACATTCTCACCGAGATCTTCGCTTGGGCTTCTGCCCCTACCGCGTGTAACGTCTACTGGTTACACGGCTTTCCAGGCGCAGGCAAGAGCACGATCGCCACGTCCGTGGCCAACATATTCCGCGACCTCCGCCGTCTCGGCGCGTTCACGTTCTTCACGCGAGGCGTCGCAGCACGAAACGATCCAGCCCTCCTCATCCGCACGTTGGCGCACCAGCTGGGGGAGTTTGATCATCGCATCGGGACTGCTATTGCCAAAGTCGTCGAAGACGTGCCGAGCATCCGACAAGCACCTCTCCGTTGGCAGTTTCAAAAGCTCCTCGTCGAGCCCTTCGCTGGTTTGAGCGACTGCAGCCGGGAGGGTCCTATCCTCGTCATGATCGACGCTATGGACGAGTGTGGACAGACTGCCGCGCGCGAGGAGCTTCTTCGGATCCTTGCATCTGAGAGTCCCCGGTTGCCTCCGACCATCCGCATATTCGTCACGAGTCGTGCAGAGAGTGACATTCGTAGCGCGTTTAACACCTACCCACACATCCTCGTTCGAGAAATCGACCTCAAGTCACCTTCCAACGAAAAGGATGTCCGGACATACATTCGTCATCGAATGGTCGACATCCGGTTACAAAACGAGTGGTTAGACCTTCCACTCGATTGGCCGGGAAAGACTCGGATCGACGCTCTCGCACTAAGAGCCTCTGGCCTGTTCATATGGGCATACACCGCCTGTCGATACATCGAAAAGGGACAGGATCCGGAGGAGAGGCTCTCGCAGCTCGTGCAAACCGCTCTATATGCAGACGCCGAAGCAGCTCTCGACGGCATATACGTTACCGCGCTCGAATCCGCAGGTAAATGGGACGACGTCGCCTTCGCTGCAGACTTTCGTGAAATCATGGGTCTGGTCATTGTCGCAGAGAATCCTCTTACTGCGCATACGATCGACCTCTTGAATGCCAACATGCCAGGCAGGAAACGACGACCATGCCTACACACCATCAGACATCTCGGGACGGTGTTGCGATGGTCTGACGACAAGGACAAGCCCATCTGCGTGATGCATCCTAGCTTTGCAGACTTTATCACAGAACGGCGGAGATGCAGTTCGGACGCGTGGTTTATCAATCGTCCTGTACACCATCTACGCGTGGCGAGGCTTTGTGTTGGTCATCTGGGGAAGACGTTGAAAAAGAACGTATGCGGGCTCACGTTATCGACGTTGGGCTGGAAGGAGGAGCTTCCGGAAGATATCGTATACCCCGCTAGACATTGGATCGACCACCTGTGCCATTCAGAAGAAGGCGACGAGGCAGTGGTCGAGGAAATCCATCGCTTCTTGCGGTCACACTTCCTCCATTGGATAGAGGTGATGATCGTGATGAGGAAGGCGAGACAAACGATCGGGCTAATGATACATTTGAAAGATTGGATCAATGTGAGCCTTGTATATTTCCTTTCTCCCCTTTTCTCAGAGGTGGTCGGATTAGACTCACGCCGCCGATAACGAAGCGCTGCGTACCTTCGCAAAGGACGCAGTTAGGTTTTGTCAAGCGTTTACGCACGTATACGAGCAACATCCTCTTTTGGTCTACCAGAGTGCACTTCCATTCACTCCGACGGCTACAACGGTATTCAAGGCATTCAAAGACGATCCAGAGCTTCCCATCGTCGTAGGCGGGTTTCGCGAACACTGGTCACCTGTGCTCATGGAATTTGGTCGGCCAGGAGGGAATGTGGTATCACTATCGTGTTCACCAGATGGACGATACATTGCATCTACCAGCGAGCGGAACTTGTTCGTTTGGGACTCGACGTCGGGCGAATTCGTCTGCAAACCCATGCAAGCGCACAAGTCTGATTTTACGACCGTCGTATTTTCCACAGACAGCGAGCACATCGCGTCCGGATCGTCCGATGGCGTGGTCAGGCTGTGGCATGCGTTATCCGGGGAACAAATCGAGGGCGCATTGGAGCACCATCATGAACCTGTCTATAGTCTCGTGTTTTCCAACGATGCAAACCTGCTCGTGTCGGCGTCGAAAGATCAAACGATCGTGGTATGGGATGTCAACGACGGCTCCATGATGCATCCGCCGCTGATGGGTCATCGAAAGACCGTCCTTGCGCTCGCTTTCTCGCCTGTCGACATGCGTTTCGCATCAGGCTCTCGGGACAGGACGATACGCGTATGGGACGCGGCATCCGGACGCGAAGCATTCCAACCCATCGTCCACCGAGGTGGCGGAGTCACCTCTCTCGCCTACACGCCAGACGGAGGCAAGATCATCTCTGGTTCCGACGACCGCACCATCCGTATCTGGAGCGCACACGACGGCTCGCTTCTGTACAACCCACATGCCGAGTTGCAACCCTGCCCGCTCGTGCTCACAGGCCACAAGAGCGACATTTTTTCGATCGCCGTATCGCCCTGCGGCACGATCCTCGCGTCGGGTTCCAAGGACACGACTGTGCGCCTGTGGGATCTCGAGACTGGCGTGGAACTCGCCCATCTCGTCCGACAGCACCGGCTCCCCGTGCGCACCGTCGCGTTCTCGCACGACGGCAAGCGGATCGTGACGGGCTCGTACGACGCGATGGTGCGTGTGTGGGACGTCGAGAGCGTGGGTAGCATTGGTGCGACACGGTTGCATAAAGGGCTCGTTTCGCATCTCGCATTCTCGTCGGACGGACGGCGGATCGTGTCGGGTGGGTTAGACAAGACGGTGCGCGTGTGGTGCGCAGAGACGGGTAAAGCGCTCATCGATCCACTTCGGTTGGAGATGGAAGTATCTACCGTCGCATTCGACGACGGCGAAGACGATAACGCGGAGGGTGACGCAGGGAGGGGGAATAGGAGAGACGAAGGAAGCGCACGTGTTCGGATCCTGGCCGCGGACAGGGACGGGGCCGTGTTTGCATGGGACATGGCGACGGGCGACCCGTTGGTGGCGACACCGGAGGACCACCCTGCTGCGTATGCGCGCGAGGGACCGCTTTTGCTCGAGTACAAGTGGATCGTGGACAAGACGACCGACGGGGTGATGAGTTTGTTGCCTAACATGTCTCCGGCGAGAGCGCGGGCGTCGCACGGGCACACGATCGCGATCGGGCTGGCTAATGGGAGTATCGTGATTTTGCGATTTCCATCTATGGGTGGGAGAGAGCTGTGAATGGAGAGGGCAGTACAGATTCCTTTGATTGCTGTGTCTCAGAGGACATTTCTAGATCGACCGTCATAGGATTCGGACTTGCTATCATAATACAGGGGAGGTGTCGGGGATTTTCAACCACCGAATGGAAAGTCGGACTTTTGACGCTCATGGACGGTCAAAAAGTGCGGATTGCGGCCCGGAAATTCTCGTGACTGTGTACCCGTGGGACAACTGAGCTTAGCCACACACATCACGTCAACTCATTCTTCATTCCTCCATTCTCATCCTGACCGCGAATTAGGTGATTTCATTGTAGGCGGGATGTCTCAGATGCAGAGCCTCTATCATATTGACGGTAACTGAAAGTAAAGTCGATTGAGATCGACGCACATGGCTCAATTATTTCCCTCTTCACACACCCCTGGTCCCTCAAATGTGCCTATATTCTAGTCTTTCTAGAATCTTGATAATCCGCCGAAGCGCTGCCTCACTGCTTCCTCATTTCGTTTTCGCTCGTTTTATGTCTCCAAGTATGAGCAACTTACTTGGAACTTGTGAAAAAACGCGGCGGGAACTTGACTATGTAAAAAAATGTGAATGCAGCGGGATCTGTGAAAATGCAGTGAGAAATAAATGTTTGTTTTAGATCCAATCCACTAGTAAGTAAAAAAAAATTATAGAGTTGGCCAGTATTAATTCCGAACTCGGAAACGAAGAAACTTAAACTACTAAACCATGCATGTGCGCTGAATCCCTTCACCGCTTTTCTATCATCTTTATTTGGAGCTTCAATTGAAGATTCTTCTAATAGCGTTTGTCTTGCGACTTGTATGATACCCACTCAATCTATGCAGGTAGTAAGGGAAAGACCAAAGTAAGTACCTCAAATTTTTGAAAATCCACGGTCAACACAATATTCCACATAGGAAGTATCCATAGATATTTGGACCACATTATCGGATGTGACAAGTTCCGGGTGTGCATGTGCCCACAGCCGACACTTTCGTCCGTGGCGTAACTATGCAGAACTCTATTACTGAGACTGTCTATTCCTATTCCTTACCCTTACAAGGAGTAAAAGATCCGTCGCAGTTATTTCTGAAGGACGCCAAGCTTAACTTGATGATTCGGAACAGCTCTCCGATACGGCTCCCGGCGTATATAGCTCGCGCTATGACCTATGGGTGCCTACGATAACTTCGCCTCCGCTGTGATGAACCAGGTCGCCACCAGCTCAGATTTCGAGGTGCTATCGAAGAGTTGTGTATTCGATCCTCGACCCAACTTGCCCTTCCGGGTTACTGCAAAACGCTACTGGATGAACTCTGACCCAGAGGAACTTGCAAGCACGAAACAACCTTTGAAAACAGATGACGATGTGACCCAAAGTGACGCGCTCACACTCATATTTGCTCACGCAGCCAGTTTCCATAAAGAGCACTGGGAGCCGGTCATTCGTCGTCTTTTCGAGCAACAGCAGAGGGCAGGGAAAGCTCTTAGAATCCAGGACATGTGGGCACTTGATGCACCGAATCATGGTGATGCCGCGGTGATAAATGAAGAGATATTGGCGTTTGGATACCGGCTGTGTACGTCATGCATCCATGCCTTGTCTTGGCGGTGATTGATGATGACTCGGTTCCAGTTTCCACCGAAGATTATGCAAGATGTATACATGCCTTCCTGGCTGGATTAGGTAGTGGCGTAGATGTCGATTTCTCAAAGCGCAAGTTAGTAGCAGTCGGTCACTCTATGGGTGGGGCAGCAATGTAAGTTTTGTATTTTTTCTTCTCCGGTGACGATCGTTTGCTTATCCATCGTTTGCAAGAATAACATCTACAACATATTTCCCGCAGATAAAATTCTCCTCGATGTATATTATCGAACCAATTTTTCTAGGGAATTATGAACCCCATGATTTTAATCTGCAACTCGCTCGCCATGCAGAAAGTAGGAGAGATATATGGAAAAGCGCAAATGATGCATACGAGGTGTTCAAGAGCAGGCCTCCATGGCGAAACTGGGATGACCGCACCTTACGGATATACGTGGTAAGCCCTTGCAAAGTCTTCCCTAGATGAGACAATAAAAATAGGATTTCGCATATATAGAAGCATGGTCTTCGATCGCTACCAACCGCTGAATATCCGGATGGTGTGACATTGAAGTGTACGAAAAAACAAGAAGCTGTGGGTCAAATCTACGGTACCATTGTCTACATGCTCATCGATCTTGCGATAGGCCACCTACCGCGATGACCGCACAAGTGCAATCGCATATAGACTGCTACCCCATATATTGAAAAATATCCCTACACACATCACGTACGGCCAGAGGGCCGACTTATTGTGAGTATTCGTCACTCGTGCGATCAGAAAACCACTTGATAATCCGCAGACGGGCAGAATGGCGTGCTGACGTTCTGAACAATGCATCAGGAGGTATTGAAAAATTTTCTGGTGTGACATGGGTACCGGATGCGGGCCATCTTGTGCGTGTTTAATTCTATCTGTCCTTAAAGCTTCCTCGTTGATTGGCATCGTCAGGTCGTTCAAACCCATCCCGATGCAATTGCAGACATTGTCTGCAAGTCACTCTTACCAGATCATTTAAATGGTCGACTTCGCGATGCGATAATAAAGGCGAGGTTGTGAGGCCATCCATTGAACGACACTATATCAAAACCCTCGCACCGATAACGTCGACTTGGATTGATAGGAGAGGTCTGATCAATTCCTTCGCTCCTCCGTAATCTAATCTATATTATATCTTTGTTCCTAGAATACACATTTTGAAGGCCAGCATATGCGCCTTCAAGTACTTAGAGTTGACTATATGCCTTGTATAGTTGTATCAATGATATACGTATAAGCCCTATTTTGCCACGCCCAATTCCTTCATGATAGCTAACGATGCCAGTTTCTGTCCGCTTTCCTTAGCTCGACAAACATCCTGCAGTCGTTTCGCCGCCAGCCAAAATTCGCTCGCCTCGCTATGCCCTGTCACCCTCACCAACGCTGATCCCAACTCTTCTGCACGAATGCCAGGCGCACTGGTCTTGCTCACGCAAGCTCCGAATCTCTCCAAAGTCGCCATTCTTACCATGAGTCGAATGCAGAGATACACATTGAGTGGAATTTGCCACCACTTGAGAGGAAACCGAAACCCAGACGACAATATGTGAAAAAGGAATACATGCACATGTGAGTTGATCCTAAAGAATAGGGGGAGTGGATTTACGACGGATGCGGGATACTTCCGGTTGCACGCTCTGCGCAAAGTCTGAGAGAATTCGGAAATATGACCATAAACTTTGACTCGGCGAATCGGCAGGCATCCTCATCACCACACCCGACTCGACTGTCCCGATCACCTCCTCGATGTTCTCTATACATGCGAGACGCTGCTCTCGAGTCCGTGGAAGGATCGCAGCATCCAAGCGGGAGTAAATTTTCAAGGCGCCTGCCGCACCAGGAGGGGGTTGTGACACAGCGACCATATTTGAGAGATCCCCCGATAAACCCCCGCATCCACGAAACTAACAAAACCCATCGGTCTGTCGTCTGCACTTGAAGCATCGCGGTGGAGGACAACAAGCTCTTGTAGGTGTACGACGCGGGTTTCGAGCGACGGGAAGACGCGATGCAGAGGTTCACACCTGCGAGGGTGTGTTCATAGGAAGTATAAGATCAGCACAGTGGAGAGAGAGGTCATCACGAGGGAGAAAAAGTGGGAAAGAATAATCAGTTTCTTCGACACAAACAAAATATAACGTACCCAACGAAATCGAAATGTATCAGAAGGCCAAGTTTCCCGCATGTGACCTCCAACATGCAGTAGCAGCACAATGTCGAGCGCAGTTGCTCGGCCCGGCCATGCTACTAACCAGAGATTATACGCAGCAAATGGGAACAGGAAGGCGTCCAAATGGGTTCGTGATGAGAGCGAGAATGTCAGAGTGCCGCGGCATGGCAATGTTTCATGACTAGGTGAGGCCTAGGTCGAGGAACTCTCTTCTGTATATAATGAACGGCAGAATCCTGTAGGTGAGCAGCTTAGCCTTTCCAAGTTTCCGCCGCGCCAGCCAGGTGGCATCCAGCATTTAAAAATGAGCTCTGCCAACAAGTTGCTATAGATAGAGTCCTAGGTGCCAAATTCAGGAGACAAAAAGTCTAAGGGGGCACGCAAAATCAAAGAAGAGATTTTATACAAAGAAAGATAAGCTTTGGAAACGAAGGAAGTTGTGTTGAAGCTTCGTTAGCTCGTCTACCATCACGTGATGACCACGTCGTCGCATGAATATTACATGTACAATTATTTTGTATCAAGAGAGGGAAACGGACGGCCGAAACGTACAAGAAGCCAGTATCATCCAATGACTATGTCTGGTTTCAACGTTAGTATTCGATATGCGATAACAGCGCCAGTTTTCCATGACTGTTGGACACGATCCAGAGTGTGTGAAAATGAAGAGTGAGCGACAAAGTGTAACAATGGGGAGCAAGGTCGCGTGAGTACATAACCAAGCAGATAGTCGTACTAGTACAGATGGTTGTTGTCGGGTAAAAAGAAGTGGAAAAATATATGAGAGCAGGTGAACTGCGAGACTCGGCGGGTGCAAACGAGTGAGCAAATAACAACAGAATAGCAGAAAAAAAATCTATGTGGGATGATGGACTGACGTGATGCAAAACGCGAAGTGAGCGAGTCCGTGAGCTGAAACCTGTAGCCGAGGCATGCATAGGCATGCCTAGGGAATCGTCGGCTAATCATTCTCCCCCGCCAGCGAGTTCAAGAATGAGACGACAGGCCACGTCCATGAAAACAAACGGGGAGATGACTTCGTCCTCCTTGACCGCATGCCCGTCCTTGATCGACCGCCCATCGGAGCTCGTCTCGGGTATCAACATGTCTGGGTTGGCCATGTCGAATTTCCCGGCACCTGGCTCCGTGGACGCCCTGTAAGTTTTCTTGTGGTGAAAGTCGACTAAATAATTTATAGAGTCGACCATGTAGAGTTGTAGGTTCATGAGTACCTGCAATGCACGGGTCTCCGTGAGCGTGGTCGTCTACAGACATCGCTCTTGTACGTACCACCACATCCTGAACCCTCGCTCGTGTCTCTATGAAATACACACTCGCAGCTGCCCGCAAGTCCACAGTTTCGCTCCCGTCCAACTCCTTTGCACGCTCGATCCGGGCGCCATTCGTGCTCGATCGCTGCCGTCGAGGCGGAATACCACCCAGCCCCCCAAGGTTGCGCTTTTCTTTCCACTCCATCCCAAGCGTTCTGAGAGTGCGGTAGATCTCCAGCATGACCTCCATTGGTGGTGATCGACTTCGGATACCAAAGTGCCATTTCGTCCGGTGCTGTTTCTTCTCTTTCACTACAGGCCATGAGCGCTTGGCGTTGGCATACGAGGCAAGGTGGTGTTGTTCCGGTAGCTGATCCGGAAGCGGCAGAGAAGAGTTCAGAACCGCAAAATTGTTGATTTCGCTGTCCATAGAAGGCGTCGAGAAATCGAGTCCATCGTCGATGTCGTCGTCGTCGTCGTCGTAATCGCCATTGAACTCGGCTTCGAAAGGATTGGCTTCCAAGTCGCCGGCCGGCGAAAGTGCGTTGGGCGACAACGTGTTCCTGGGCTAGATCCGAATTTGAGTAAAACCGTGATAACAGAAATGACGATCACAGACTGACGTCCATGGCGGCCAACTTGGCGTCACGCTCTTGTTCCTCGAACTCTGCCACTAGACATCGTCAGTTGAAATCCTGCTCCACATAGCAGTGCTCACGGTCTCTTCCAGCCCTGCGTTTGTCACGGAGAAGTAGGTACGCCACCTTGACGGCGTTCCCCTGAACACCGTCGTCCCTCCGTAAACAGTCCCAAATATCCTCCTTGTCCACCTCTTCCATCCTCGAAGCAAGCTCCTCGATGACATCTTCCTCGATCCGGCCCAAACCCTCGATGATTTCGAAATCCAATGCTTTTGCAGGAGTCACTAGCGACGAGAGTGTGCCAAGGACAGGACCAGGCGGGGGCGGAAGAGGCGTGAGATAACGTTGAAGATCAGTCGTGTAGAAGGGGTGCTGAGTGATTTCGGGGATAGTTATCCGTTTGACGGGGTCAACCGCAAGCATCGCATTGATCAAATCTCTCGCATCAACGTGGACATAACTTGGCATATGATAGCTTCCCTCTATGCAAAAACCCTTTTAGATGAATCACTAAGTCGAAGCAAAAAGCAGACGCACGACTGATTTTTGTGAAGAGAGTTTGAACGTCCTCATCCTCGAATGGGAGTCTTCCACAAAGCATGACATAAAGAATAACTCCACAACTCCACACGTCGATCTCTGGGCCCGTGTAAAGACCGCCGCGGATGACCTCCGGAGCGGCATAATTGGGACTGCCACAACTCGTCTTTAGAAAATCGCCATCCTTGATCTCGTTCGAAAGACCAAAATCGGCAATCTTGACGTTCAGGTCGTCGTCGAGAAGGACGTTCTCCGGTTTTAAATCTCGATGGACGATCTTCAGCTTGTGGCTGTACTCGATGCCAGATATGAGTTGCTGGAAGAACTTCCGAGCGCGCGGTTCTGGCATGCGACCGTTGGTGACGATGTAGTTGAACAGTTCACCGCCTGCGTATTCAAGAACAATTATGATATCTGTCGGGGTGGATATAACTTCGTATCTACGTGCCATGCGTCACGATGGACTCGCAAAGGTGTAGGAGGTGGACATACAGCTTGATTATATGTGGGTGTCGAAGAGTACGCATGTATTCGACCTCGCGCTGGACCCGGGTCTTTGTTTTCGTCATGTGAATGACAGCTTTGGAGATATACTTCATGGCGACCCTTTGCCCGGTGATGGTGTGCGTTGCCACTGACAGGACAGAAAAAAGTAGAGAGCCATCAACCAAGAACAACGAGCGATCGCCATCAGGTGGGGAACGTACTCTTGACTTTGCCAAAGGTGCCTTCGGCGATGTCGCTAGTGACGGTGTACTCCCCGAGCTTTGCAGCTGGGAATAGCGTGGGGTTGTCGCTCATTTGGAAGAGCCGTCGTATATGTCTTCGGCGTCGGCGTTGTCGTTGTCGCTGTTCTCGCCAGTCGCCGGAGTCGTGTTTGAAAAAAGATTTGTTGTGGTCTTGGCCACCGCAGATGCTGTCAAACTATTTTCTGGGGTCTCAGCCCCAGATTACTTAATCGATGCGGACCCCCGGAACATATTAATCACGTGCGATGCCGCCATGACCCACCGGGACATACCCGGCTTTGTGATCTGGGCGAGCTGGGGGCACACAACACAGGCGTCTACATACTAGGAAACTCAGCGACATCGCGGCTCCTTCCTCCTAAAAGGTCCGGAATTAGACTTTCCGACGTGGTCCGGCCGCAGCTTCTGGTGATATCTCGGCCTCGTTCTGGGATGGTGACAGACAAGCAAGTCGTCACCATCCAACTTATGACAGCAAATGGGAGTAACAACGCGCGTTCAGTGGTAAGCGACTTGAAACCACAACTCGTTGTTCAGAAGGAGAAGACGCAGCAAAGGTTTAACGGAGTCTGTGGCAGTCAGGATTCTAAGATGTATGGCCACAGAATCTGTGACATAGGGCCCTATACTTAATGTGAGTCGACCATGATATCATGCTGGCTAAAATCACTCTCACCTCAAGCGCTTCTTCCTGTCGGATTCTTCGTGATCATAAATGTTGGGCGCAAACAATGCACAGTGAAGGAAGGCATCGAATATTGCCTAGACCAAAAAATAGTCATTATACCAAGCAAGAGAGCTTCCCTCCTTGCTGAATTCCTAAAAACACTCTTACTTCTCAAGATTGTTCTTCCACAATACAAAGTTGCATAAATATTTCAACATCACCCATGTCAAACAAGCGTGCTCAGTTTGGCTGAATAGTACCGTCAATCATGTAAATTATACCGTTTCTTCCCTGCAACAGCGTTAGTCGGCCAACGAAAATGCAAAACAGATCCTGACCTCTCTAGCATCGACGATATGTATTCCATCTTCAAGAACGACCTTTGACCAGCATGGCGAGTCCTCTTTACCCGGGGCAGGGGTGAACGTCACAGACTTGCCATCCAACAACGTATTGTACGTCACTGGAGCATCCATCAACGAGATACGATGCTGACCAAATGAGCGAAAGCGGAGACCAATTGCGTGTGACGGCTTACAGGAATGATGTGTGCCGCAACCCAACGCTCGACGTTGCGCCTCGAACGTTTGTCAAACTCCTCCTCCGACGTGTTCATCTCCGATTCAATGTGCTTAGGTCCTTGATGTCTACGATTTTTACACGCCATCCAGTATTCGCCCACGTGAAGGTCAGCACAAAAAAGCATGCTTACGGTTTCCGTGCGAGCGCCATGACAGCCTTGTTCGTAGGGACGAGTAATGTCAACTGGTTCTCTCCGACGCTGAATTCCTCGGATAACTCTGTCTCTCGCGCATAAGAGAAGTATATGCTCGCTGATAATTCGATGGTGAGCAGATCCGTCAGGGTAGGTTTCGTGGTCGTTATCGGCGTGAATACCGAGTCTTGGAAAGGTTCCTTCACCATCGATAAAATTTCCTGGTCCGCGAAGGATGCCAGGACAAGGACGGGGAAGAGAAGAGCACAGGAAACGGAGATGCGCATGGCTAGTGGTGGTAGACCACTTGGAGTAGTTACTACACCGCCTGACTGAGCTCGACAATTCCGGCCATTGCCGTCTTGGCCACAAGGTCACTGTCACTTTCCACTCAACTTAGCTAGATCTTTTATTATTAAACCATTACTTCGCATGCTCCGACATGGGGAAGCGTGGCTTCTGCAAGACCAGAGCGCTTATTTCTGGTGACGGTGTGTGTATTCCGCTCAGATAACCAAATATACGTTAGCATCAGGGCAATGGCAGCCGGGTCCGTAATTTCTTATCTGTGTTCGTGTTTCTCTACTCATTCATCATCATGTCCGAAGCCAGAATCAAGGAGCTATATGACAGTGAGAAAGCTGTTACTATTGTCGACGCCGAGGAATGCCCTGCCGAGGATAGGCCAGATCAAGTTATTGCAAAACGTTTCGGTATCTTTGGGCCTCTTGTCGAAAAACTCTTTCAGAGTGGCGTCGAAGCGAGAGGAATAGAGCGCGTACCAGAACACGAAAGGGAATCCAAATACTTGTGGAACAGGTCCGCTTTTTGCTGCAATTAGACTTGCTCCTGTCCTACGCTTATTATTCGCTATAGCCTGTTGATGTGGTGGTATGTCCACTCGTTTGACGCCGTTACCTGGCTCAGCCATGCCATAGGTCAGTTAATATGGTTCTCACGACGATACCTGTTGGTACATTGGGCCAATCTGCGTTCACCCTCACCTTGCCGTGAGTCCCTATTTGCCAACGTAGAGCTACATATATCGAACCACAAAGTAGCAACACCATTGCAACCCTCCTGTGCTTTTCTGCTGTCGGTAGCGCTGCTACCGCATTTGTCGCCACTCTCGGCCCAAAGACTGGTCTGCGTACAATGATCATCGCTCGTTATAGTTCGGGCTACGTAGGCGGTATCTTCTATTCCGTCTTGAATATCCTTACTCAGTATGTCATTTCTTCTGCATGACTGTCATACGCTGAGGCTCTGCCCAGATTTGGGTTTTGCGCGACTGGTACCATTGTCGGTGGGCAGACACTTGCCTCCATCAATCCAGATGCACTTTCACTCATTGGCGGGATCATCATAATTGGTGCCTGCTCTCTGATTCCCTGTTTTGTCGGCTATGACATGGTGCACGTTTACGAGCGTTATGCATGGATCATGATGTTCATCATCATCTGTTGCCTGTACGGACTCGGCAGTAAAGCCGGGTACGACGTGGATGCGCAGAAGGCATTCGAAGACACAGGAAAGGCACTCAGTGCAGACATTCTTAGTTTCGGTTCGATTGCCTTTGGTGCGGGATGCTGGGTGTCCGCTGCCGCCGACTACACCGTCCGCCTGCCTGTCGATACGAATCCTTGGCGTATATTCATATTAACGTTCTGGGGCGCGTATCTTCCGATAGTCTTCGCCGTGGCACTAGGAGCTGTGTTGATGACAATCACCGATCCTGCTTATGTCGCCGCTTTCGGTTCTAGTGGGAACACTGGTGCGCTGGTAGCTCAGGTACTATCGCCTTGGGGAGGCGGAGGAAAATTTCTATTGGTGCTGTTAGCAATGAGCGTGGTGTGCGTCATTAGTATTTTGATTTCGCCTTGTGCTAACACGTCCTTTTCGACAAAGTTCCATTAACATTGTCGGTACATATTCCGCGGCTCTGTCCATACAAGCACTCGGGCGCCCCTTTGCCATGATACCCCGTTTTCTCTGGGTGCTCTTTATTGTTGTTCTCTATACTGTTGCCGGAGTTGCCGGACGGGAGCACTTTAGTGCTATCCTCAATAACCTTTTGTCTATTTTGAGTTATTGGACAGGAATTTTTGTCGTCATCGTCGCGGAGGAGCATTTCCTATTTCGGGGGAAAGGAGGTCGGTTGGGAGGATATAATCTGGTGGATTGGGATGCACCTTCGAGGTAGGCGTTACATATGACGAGCCCTCTCCCCTGACAAGTATATCTGATTCTATTCTATATTCTCTTTTCGCTTTCAGGCTTCCATTGGGTATCGGAGGAATCCTAGGGCTCGTTTTTGGCATAGTTGGCGCCGTGCTGGGCATGTCCCAAGCATGGTACACGGGTCCGATTGGGCAATTGGCGAGTAGTGGAACAGCCGGATCCGACATTGGACTCGAGGTATGACCCTTTTTGCAAAGGATATCTTGTACCTCACCGTCGATTCTTTTTGGATAGCTGGGAATGGGTTTTGCGGCAGTGGCATTTCCACCCTTGCGATGGTTGGAGATTTATTTCATGGGGAAGTGAACGATTGCATGGATTGTCTAACCTGGTGGTGTAAAGTATTCTAATACAAATTTGCCTCCACGGTAACATGTTAGCAGCACACGAAACCACACTATCAGTTATGCTTTTGTATGAATGTCGACTCAAAAATGAAGTCGAGAAATGGCTATGGATTAGTGCTGATCCTACAGATAGTATACTGTACATATGAGTCTTGAGTATTAACCTACTTGAAAAATGCCTAGTCATGGTTGAAACTATTATGGGCGGTCGAGAAGGACCATGCGCGTTGTACTCCAGCGGATGAATTTGGGAGGACTCACCCAGCTATGCACCTAGGCCGTCGTCGCCAATCTCTTCAGCGTGCGTGATGATACATACCTTCCTCTCTTCTTGGAAAAGACCGTAGCACCTTTCGTCGTCATACTATTGATGTCAACTCTGATCTTTCGAATAGCATGATGAAATTCTCTCCTGGGCTGTTTAGCCACCGAAACTAGGTCACTTGTGAAATGCATATACGACCGAACCACTCACTCGATCTAACGATCCTCGTTCGAATATTTATGGTTGACTTACTGTACAGTGGCCGGGAGCCCAGGACGATGAGCCAAGATATCGATATCGGAGATAACCAAGATATGTAGGCAGCCTGTCACTGGTGAATTCCAGCGTTTCAGGCTACGGAATCTAAATTTGCGTTTCAGATGCCACCGTCGAGAAAAGTTTTGGTTTCAACAGCCTGACAAGGTAACATACATAGCTTGCAGCAATCCTCCGTTCTGGTGAGCACCAAGCGGAAGGTCACGAAGCTAAGCAAAAAAAAACCCCGCTTACATGTTTACAAGTAGCATTTGTTTTGAGACTGCTTCATAATGACATGGCGTTGTTGAACAACTAAGTTTCCTCGGCTGCTCAGTTCTCCGTTGTACAGCGTCAGTTTTCAACGGTCGCGAGACAGGTCACTCAATTCCATGACCAGTTTGAACACGACGGCGACGTCGGTCTTTATCCGAATACTTTTACGTCGACAGTTGGTTACGTGGCAGTTTCGCCGTATGTGACCGAACCTGGACTGTGGCCTGCCAGCAAGTTGTGGCAACGATTGCCGGCGGCTCTGAGTCTCCGGAGAGCGATCAGAAGCCCACCCTGACTTATGTGAGTAGCGTGTTGCCCATACGGTCACAGAGACTTAAAAGTACAGGCCTGCATTGCATGGGTATGAATTTTCACACCCTTATCAGGCTTCCGCTAATGACGCATGTGGAGTGTCTACTCACATAATCTCCGCTCGCCGTATTTTTAAAACAAGAAATTGGCCTAGGTGATGCCAACGAATCCAAGGTCGTTCCGCACTCGTTGGTTTACCAGGTACACATATTAGACTTTTCAAATTTGTGCAGCAATTGGCATATATGTAACCCTTGTCGTAATGACAGTGCATGCTGACGAGAAACGTTTGACAGGCACACATAGCCGTAGTTGGTTACCGCGTGACCGAGTATCCCTTTCCGTTCTTATAAGTACCGGAAGAGTTATTCCTCCGCACTCATCCTCTCCCGTCCCTCACCATGTTTCCGGACAATAGCCAGGAGTCGTACGACAAGGAAAAGGGTGTCTCTTCCGACGTGTACACAGTAGAGGATGCTCCCGATCAAGCCATCGCAAAGCGTTTCGGTGCCCTGGAGCCCTTTCTCTCCAAGCTTTTCAACAGCGGTGTTGAAGCAAGAGGCGTAGAGCGTGTACCAGAATATCAGAGGGAATACAAAAACATGTGGAACAAGTCTGTTCAGATCGATTCATATCCGAACGTGCACTTATCTTTTGCTGCAGTCTGTTCATGTGGTGGTATGTCCGCTCGTTCGATTTCGTTCGGCTTCTCACTGCAGAGTAATACAGGTCAGTCAACATGGTGCTTACGACTATACCTGTAGGTGTATTAGGTCAATATGTGTTCACTCTCACTTTATCGTGCGTTTCCGATTGTTCACTTTAACTTGTACTTAACGGAGTCTAGGCATACAGTCGCAACTATCCTTTGCTTTGGTGCTCTCGGCAGTGTAGCAACAGCCTTTATCGCCACTCTCGGCCCACTCACTGGCTTGCGTACGATGATCATCTCCCGTTATAGTTCAGGATACATAGGCGGGACGTTCTTCTCTGTCCTAAATATCCTAACCCAGTACGTCCTTTGCATGCTTGTCATTCGCCCTCTCGAAACCTGCAATCAGGCTAGGCTTTGCCACGACAGCTGTTATCCTCGGCGGACAAACACTTGCTTCTGTTAATCCAGGCACTCTTCCCCTCGTCGTCGGGGTCATCATTGTCGGTATCTGCTGTCTCATTCCCTGTTTCGTCGGTTACAACATGGTCCACGTCTATGAGCGTTATGCGTGGATAGTCACGTTCTTTATCATGTGCTGTCTATATGGACTTGGCAGCAAGCCCGGATACGACGTTGACGCTCAGAAGGCGTTGGAAGACACCGGAAGGGCGCTCAGCGCTGATATTCTCGGCTTTGGCGGAATCGTCTTTGGTTCGGTCGCAGGCTGGGCACCCGTTGCTGCCGACTACAATTGCCGCCTACCTGTGAATACAAGTTCTTGGCGTGTATTCTGGTTGACGTTCTGGGGATTGTACCTCCCGGTAGTCTTCAGCATAACGCTGGGCGCCACGTTGATGACCATCACAAATTCTGCCTATGTGGACGCTTTCGGTACTAGCGGGGATACGGGTGCACTGATCGCGAAGGTGTTGTCACCATGGGCAGGCGGGGGGAAGTTCCTTTTGGTCTTGTTGTCGCTGAGCGCAGTGTATGTTTTCTTTTATCTTTCTCTGATTCTGTTCATGCGCTCACTTGGTTCTCGAACAGTTCCAATAATATCCCTAATACATATTCCGCAGCACTTTCCATCCAGGCGCTTGGACGCCCCTTTGCGATTGTACCCCGTTTTCTTTGGGTGATCTTTGTTTTCGTCGTTTACACCATTGCTGGAGTGGCTGGGCGAGAGCACTTCAGTGCCATCCTTAGCAACTTTTTATCGATATTGAGTTATTGGACAGCTTTCTTTGTCGTAATCGTCGCCGAAGAGCATTTCCTATTTCGCCGGGCAGGAGGTCGTCTGGGAGGATATAACTTGTCAGATTGGGATAAACCGTCCAAGTGGGTGTTGTAGCTCCTCGTCGTTGTCTCTATCTCAAAATTTCTCCCAGACTTCCGATGGGCATCGCAGGCGTCTTGGCTTGCATTTTTGGCATAGTCGGCGCCGTGCTGGGCATGTCGCAAGCATGGTACACGGGACCAATTGGGAAATTGGCAGGTGCGACGTTGGGTGCCGATCTCGGATTCGAGGTACTGTCACTTTTTCGTCGCTCGTTCACTTCAAACTGGAATGTTGATACCTTTTTTTTTTGACTGCATACTCAGCTCGCAGCTGCTTTTGCAGCCGTAACGTTCCCTCCTTTGCGATGGTTGGAGATTCGCTTGACAGGGAGATGACAATGAGCTATCGTTATTATCTTGAATTTTGGCATGTAATTCAATTCATCATGCTTGTAATAGAGTGCGAGACACTTTTTCTCGCGACGACGCGATACAGACCTACACTGAGGCCTTGCCGGTTGGCTCCAAGTCACTGGATGACATCGGGCGAAGTGTATTGGACTCGGAGCGAGTGACGGTGTGTCCGTGTTTGGCCCTAATGGTGACCGGTGACTGGGCTGCTGCCTTGCGAATCGCCGACCGCCCCAACAGTCCAGCCATGGTTGCTACCCTACACGTCACCGACCCCACACACTCTCACCATCGTCTCCGACTCCCCCGACAACTTCGACCTCTCTGTCTCTGTCCCCTTTACCCCCTGGGTATTAAGCCATTCACCCTCACAACATGCCGCGGGAGCCCTCAGCGCCTATCTACACGCGACGCACTCTTATGAACCTCGACATCACCCAACACGCCGTGCATGGCCACCTCGAAACCGGCACGACACAAATCCAGATATCCGCCGCCCCATACAAAAATTTCTCTTCAAAGCGATCTCCCACTCCGTCCGGCGACTTCTGGACCCCCATCTGCAACTAGCTCCACCACGCCCTCTGCCACCACTGTGAGGACCGCCCGATCGCCATCTGGTGCGTCACCCGGCTTAGCTCGCCGGTCCCGATGCCTGGCGCGACACCGACATTGGAATCGTACTCGACTGCGGCAGCCTTCAACCCCCTGGAGATGACCCGCGCCAGACTACTGCAGCCCGGCAAGGCATCGTACGGATCCTCATCTGGCACCTACTCTGCGAACAAGTAATAGGAGGCCACTCGCCGTTCAAAGCCACTGCCTGACTGCCTGACTACACACCTCCAACTCGACCGCCACCTCTCGCGCCAAACACGCTCGGGCTTCGATAATTGACAATACTGCCTGACAATTGGGTCACCAGGACCCCTGCAGTCACCGGGGACACCTGCTAGGTGGCGAGTCCCACACCCTCTACGAAAGCAGGGCATGCATAAACGCATTTTCTCTCGCACTGGTCCGAACCGCCTGTAATGAGATACACTTGTATATATAAAGAAAGAAGGCATACGGTGCTCGCGAGTCATAATACATGACAGAAGGACTCGGAAGTTTCGATGTTACGCATTTCCCACGAGTCACGACGTCGGAGACGTGGGTTCGAAGAGTCGACATTCCTAAATGTTTCACCGAAGGGCGATCCTTCAATATTCAATATTCAATCGATTTCCCTTCGACTTGGTGCGTATCGTGTCCGTTGGCTCCTCGATCCTTTTTTCTTGTCAATGATACAGAACGCATCACCTGTTCTTCTCATGCGTTCTCTATGTCCTCCGATATTGCCTGCCATTCCATAGATGCATAGGGTGAGACGACGAGCGCATAAAAGTAGATTATTTGATCCACACTAAACCCCAAATGCAAGACGGCCACATTCTATGTGAATAAATTTTCATGTGTATCGGATTACTATTTATGTCGAAATTGATGAACGACTTTCCGCCAAGAGAGCAAATCTTCTAGTCTCATTTACAGCCATAACCCGGTAAGCTTGTGAACTACGAAGCCGCACTACATACACACCCAAGTCAAGTGTATGTCCTGTGGACGTAAAAGTGGATTTATGTCCGACAAATGTTGAAGGGGTGTATGAGTGATGTTTTCCGTAATATGTTTGTCAATGGAATCACTAGACATACATACAATATCCATGCTCCAATGTACCTCGTTGGTAATGTAATATAATTGCTTATGGTCTACTACAGTGTTGGCCAGCCGTCAGGGAGGAAACAATAGATCTACCTTAGAACTGCCATACCAGCCATATCACGCTGTACATCCAGCAGATGTCTGACTCAGGGTCGGATCACATGACCTATGTTTCAACGCTCATACAAAATACAATAGATATGACAAACAAGGAGCGGCACATTAGTATTATATTTGATGAATGTTTATATGGTGTAAGATTGAATAGACTTAATTTGATCGAAACTTCCTTTCGTTTATATGGATGAGGATGCCCGTTTTGTGTAGGCTTGTATGGGTGATGCGCGGTGAATTAGATGCTAATGGAGCACGAATAGAAATGCCTCCCCAGTGTAGTTGATAATATTGATAGCACGATCTATCGTACGTCCGATACTCACTGGGGTGTGCACTCTCAGATTAAAGGTGTTGACGAACACTCAGTACAGCTGGCAATATTGATAGGATGGTGTATTGTATGTCTGACACTTGTCGGGGCAGTTGCAAGCAAAAACAACTATGCAATATGATCAACAATGTTGACAATACAGTGGATTGCATGTCCAATACTCATCAGAATATATATTTTCGGGTCACAAGCGTCAACAGCTATTTAATATCACAGACAACACTGATAGCACCCCGTATTACCATATCCAATGCTCATCAGATATATATTCTTACTTGCCAGCTTTTGGACTTGAGAATTAAGACCAAAACACTGTATTATGATGTAGTAGGATATATGACAACATGCAAATTATAGTGAGTAAAACACTATTAGATGTAATGATGAAGAGATTAAGAGTGAAGATAGACAGTGAAAATGTAAGTGAAAATACCACAGTTATGATAATAACAAAGCCAAAAGCAACATCCAAACTGATGAGACATGAACACTACAACCATGCAAGTTCCTTGTTGATAGATTTCTGCCACTCAGGTATGCATCGTCTGCTTGAAGGGTACACCGATGTGGACTTATTCTCAGGTGGGAACATCTTATAGTCTGTCTGAAGCACAATAGTAAAGAACCTGTTCAGTTGAAATGGTTAATTCAATATATGATTAATATATGGACTAACTTTTCCCATGCTTGCTTCCGAGGCTCTGCACCGTTGACTTTGCGGACTTCTGCATGCATCTCATCAAGGAGCTCATCAATATATTCCCAGAATTTATTGCTAGTTCAATTGTGTTCTGGCTCAGAGTCCATAGCCAGAGGACTAGAATGCTCCCGACCATCTGTGACTTTCCTGACTAACAATTCATCCACCATAGCGCTGAAGAGCAGGTAGTTTTGTCGCTGCCAAAAAATATTAGAGATGGAAAGCGTAAAAGGTGCACATGGCTTACCAAAAAAGCAAACCACCCCCATTGCGGCAATGTAACATCAGCATAGTCATGCACAATAAGAGATTTCGTGAGCTCAGATATGTGCCAATGCTTTGTGCAGCTTTGCCCAATCTGCAATAACGACAGTACCATTTAGGTTACAAATAAACTAAAGAAATCTCTTACCTTTATCTTGATGCTAGACCACTGCTTGGTCACGATGTCCTTTATTTAACTGTCAATATCATTCATCACTCCAATATCCTCCAATGCCATGGCAGGGAGTTTGAACACATCAAGATGGTTCTTCAGGAAGCCCTAAGTTGAAAGGAAGTTAGCAATTGAAGGCTATAACATGATGATACAAACCCAAATTTGGTCACTTAAACCATTCAAATATTGCGAAATGTTCAGAGACAGAAGTGCTGTCCTGAGGTGGTCCTGGAGGGTTTCCTACATGTGTAAGAGATGAGCTTCTTTTCTACTCGATGAGAAACATGAATACCTTAAAATTGTCCAATTTGATCAATACACAGAGCTCGTCCTTTTTCTGTTGTTGCTCTGACCAAAGTAACTTGGCAAATATAGTGATGAGCATCTCATCCATGCTCAGCTAGATGCTCCATCAATATATGTTAATATGGATAAAAAATACTAACCTGTGCAAAAGTGATGAGCTTGTCGTCAGATAAGTTGAACTCCCTGCATGCCTGGATGGCACAGGAGTGCTTATGCCTCTGCAAAGATTCTTGCATGAGTACTTCTTCAGCAGAGTCAGAATGCTGTCATCGCCATTGACCAGGAGGTGGGGGATCGAGAGATTCATCACCAGTAAGTCTTGCGGGTGAACTTGAAGGAAAGGAAAGCTCCTCAGCATCTCCACTGGGTGCTGGCATTGCTGGATCTGCCATGCTATTGTGTTCATGTTGATAGTGCGCAAGAAGACTCATGCTGAGATGCTCAGTTGATAAAGTGGAAGGGTGAGCGAGGTGAAGTCATGGTCATGGTCATACAAATAGGTTCCAGTTGTTATGGTGCATTTGTTCCCGAACAGATGTTATGTAATTAATCCATAGAATTGTTCTGTGTGTAAGAGGTGACCGAGTCATTGCAATTTCTACATTGTCCAGTGCTCAATTTCATTTGCATAAGAAGCTGCGAGTCGTTTGAATTAACGCAAAAGGCAAACCAGTATTGAGTATCAGATAGTGTATCAAACAAGGTATCAAATGTTGCCCTGAATTTGCTGACTACAAACTGTCCCAAAGATCTTGATACATACATATTCCTCATCCTTATCTTGTTCTTCAACAGCATCATTGCGCACCATTGCCACAATGCCACCTGCTTGAATATACTCTTCTGATGAGTCAACAAAAAGACGTACCTAATAATGAGGGACTGATCCTGGGTGGTGTGTCTCATGTGGTAGTAGGCATTGTTGGTGAGTTCAAAAATGTGGGAAGGGTGGGAGTCCTTGTCCCTGGAGGTGTTGCGGTAGTCTGCAGCGCATTTTTGGAGAACGGGGTCAGTGTTGGAAGTGACATACTCGTGGGGGTTGACAGCGATGAGGATAGAGGAGCCAGTACTGGTGTAGATGACATTGCAGATGCAGTTTCTTCTGTGCCAGTTGAGAGAACAGGTGACGGATCTAGAATTTGAATGGCGGGGCTGGTCAAAAGCAAGTGTGAGGGGACATACTTGTAAATTGGCATGCCGATGGGGTACAGTTGGGTGTGACTGGGGTGTTCTGTTCCACAGCGTGAACAGACTAGGGCCTAAACTGTGTGTTAGGAGGAATACTTGGGCTGCCGAGCCTGTTTGCTTGTCCGTCTGGCACCCCTCTCTGAGGATTGGGGTCAGACTGTGGGCCACTGGGGACAACGCATACAGTACGAGCAGGGACAGGTGAGGGGATGGGATGGGCATGGTTTCGAACCTGCAAAAGTTCTCATCAGGAGGCTACTGCTACCCCAACCATTGCCCTTCCAAGGCCATTTAGGGTACCAGCTCCCAGTCTTATGCCCTATTGAGGGAGTTGGCCATATGGCATGACCCACAGATAGACTGGTTGCAGTTTGGGATATATGGGTGGAGAGGAGGAGGACTTCCTGCATGACGGGAACACCGTCAGATATACCTGGATCGCAGGTACACTCCCACAGGTGGTGCGGGCACGAAGGGACCTTTTGAATTCCCAACGGGCACTTTTGTGCTGCCATGCGGTATCCACGTTGGCGGATTTCCAACGTGGGGTCCGTCCTTCACCGACCGCAGTGGATCAATGACCAGCACAGAATGGTGGTGTGCCTTTATGGCATGGTAGATGACATAGGAGAGCGTGTAGGCGAGACAAAGGCCAAGGATGATGATGAGCGCCGTGGGGTGATGGGTCTTGTAGGAACTTGAGCTTGAGTGGGTCTGGCAAGAGAGGTCAATGTTACGCTCAGGCGTAGACCCGAGTGACGAGGGGCGAGGGGACGTTAACGTCGCTATTCAGCTGACGTGGCAAGGGTTGATAGACGGGCGATCCGCTATCCTCAGCCTCAACGGTATGTCGTGAGCTGTTGACCTGGTCAACGTATGTTGTGACGCAGGGACGAAGGAGTCGCTATGGAGGAGCGACGACGAGGGGGACGAGAGGAACGCCTACTTGATAACAAGGCGAGGACAAGGGGGCCCGAGAGGAATCGATGAGCAAGGTAGATTCGGGTAGGTCTAACTTGGGGAATACATCGAGGATATCGAGAGGTTTATATAGGCGAGTCAAGAGAGAATGAAGCGGAGTGTAAAAGGGGTGACTCGACTATAGAATGCGATGGAATTGCGAAGAAGAGGAACGATGTTACGAATCCTAGTCACTGGGATCTATTATTTGCCTTAGGAGGGAGTCGAACTCTCAACCTACTCTTTATGGCAACATATTCTCACACCAAGGAGAACAAGACTTGTCAACGAAAACCCTAAAGTATCACGTGACCTGCTTACAAAGCAGCCTAGACTCGTGCCTCATGGCACAACACATGTCAGGGAAAGACCCTTTCATTTATCTAAACACGCGTTTCAGTGCAAGCACAAGGCAATGCACTTTCATCGCTTCTTTATTAAACTTCTTTAATTAGCTGCCACACCTCATGTGGGCAGCATGGTACGCTTCTATGATTCTTATGCTTCCCTTCCATTCTACCACACCTCATGGTGACCTCATGCTTATGCTTCTCTACTTCCTAGACCAATCATGTACTTTCCCCTTATCATGGTATGATGTCTCGTTATAGAAATAGACCAAACATGTATATACCATAGAATAGTATATAAACCCCCGGGTCGTCAAGGCTGGCTCCCCAGCTTTGATAACTTGGAGTTTTCCTCTTACCCAAGTATCTCCTCCTAAGAAGATCCTAGTGGTCTATTTTCTATCATCCTCTTTATAGTTGTTAGAGTGTTTCACTTTATCAAAGCTACATCAGCACCGGTGACGGCCTCTGCTGCTATGAAGACTTCCCCTGCTGTTCAAGAGAAACACAGGCAACTACACATAGTGAGCAACCAAGCTAGTTCTTTGTCTCAAGACTAGGGGCTGCTATCGGGCAAGAAGACTAACCGCGACAAGTGTCTCTTCCCCCATCTGTAGGATCTGTCGCAGGGTGGACCGGCTACCCCCTAGCGAGTGAAGAAAGACAGGAGAGCGCTACTCCTGAACAAGAAATCTCCCCCTTCGACGACATCGACTACGACCCCAACGATATTATCTTCAACCCCTTTCTAGGAGAGGAGGCACAGAGGTTTATAGCAGGGGTACTAGCGGAAACAGAAAGGAAGGAAAGGTATAAAGAGGTCGGGATCCAGACGGACCCTATTAGGATAAAGAAGCCGCGAGAGTACGCGCAACCAGCGGAGCCAGAGCGACGAAAGAGAGCCCGCGTGGTATACGAAAGAGATCCTTCCAAAGCCAGGAAGGAAAGAGCAGAAAGAAGGGGACCCTACGCAGTCCGCCCCTATCTTAGGACGAGGCAGAATCTCAAGAAGGTCGAGCGCGGTCTCCCTTCAATCTCCCCCTTCCTCCATATCACATATTACTAGTTGTCAAAATTTCTTTGCACAAATACGATCAGCGGCGACACGCCCTGATAAATTGCTGGTTATCTGGTCTTGAGACGGACCCACAGCGAATTAACGAGTACGCAAAAGAACTCGACTACAGACGACGACTTAGAGAAATAAGAAAACTTCTCTTTGAACCCCCCCACAGTGCGCCATGTCCACAGACCCCCTTAGCGCAATCCGCCACCTGTTGGACCAGGATGGCAATGTCAACCTCTTCTTGCTGGCAAACTCCCTCGTCCAGCAACAAGCAAGAATTACGGAGCTTCAGGCTCAAAAGGATCAGGCGGAGCAACTCGCTTACGACCTGACACAACAGGCCCAAAAAGCCCAAGAAACGGCCCAGGAGGCCGATCAAAGAATCAGAGAATACGTCGGGCTCCAAGAATGGGCCAACGACGGAAACAATGCGGCCGGGCCATCCCTGATGGGGAGCTCTCGCATTGAAATCTTTAAAGACCCCGGAGAGTATCACGGGGAAAAGAACAAATTTGAAGATTGGTGGACGAAGATGAAGGCGTGGCTTGATGCCAACCCGAAGTACTTCTCAAAGAAGGGAAGACTGGGAGACTTCGTCCCCAACGGAGAAAGCCGGGCCTATGCGGTCCTATCACGACTCAAAGGAGTCAAAGGATCCTACTTTGCCGAGATGGAGCTCGCGAAGTTGGACAAAAACGTCTCCACCCTAATGGAGTGGAGCAACATGATAATAGAGATAGAGGCGCTCTTCCGCCCTCTAAACAAGAAGGACTGGGCTCTGAAGGAGCTCACAAATTACAAACAAGGAAGCCAGGACGTATTCACGTACTTGGCCAAAAGTCGCACCCTGGCCTGGCAAGCAGGGATTGCAGACTCACACGCTGCCTACCTCTTGG
>JBBPML010000248.1:0-37685 GCA_038090275.1 Austroboletus novae-zelandiae | reverse complement strand
TTCTGCTGAGACTTCACTAGGATTTCTACAGGACTTCATGTTGCCTTCAAGGATACTCTGAGAAATCAGACATTGTGCACACATAATACCTTCCAGTGGATGTCAACAATGTGGTCAACTTTGTATTGAGGTCACTGTAATTGTGCAGATTTAGCTGAGTACAATGGGCTGCATAAGGCAGGTATATAAGTGATACTGTAGCATATGTGAAAGTACTACTTATCTGTGGTTCATGAGGTAATGCAAGGGCCTATGGAGTAAGCAAGACTGAATGGATATGGGAATACTAGATCCAGACGGTGGATCAAAGAAAGTGATTAGGTCCATGATGAAAGGGGAATATGAAATAAGCAATATGATTTTCATCACCAGTGTGGACCTGAGAACTGACAAGTGCTTTCAGGTCTTGGATGTGTACCATTTGGGTCATATACACTTGATCAACATGGCTGTCACATCGGATTATTCACATCTGATTGTGATTGGGCTGTCCATATCACCAGCAAACGGACCTCAACCAATGCATCACACCAAGATCAAAAAGCGTATAATCAGTATGAAGCAGTCCATTGCCTTTTTTTGCCCTGCTGATAACATGTGGGAAATGCATAATATGCATATGAAGGCAAGGAATTTCAGGTGCATTCGACTATCATGCATCCAAGTTTGTTTCATTTCATTTTTCTTATCATTTTTTTATTAGTCAAACACTATTGTACATATGATGATGTCCAGAATATTGTAATACCAAAATGTATCTCTCTCATTCTCATCTCATTTGAACAGGTGTGTCATCCAGTGCTCCAAAAACTCACTTGTCTCACCACTATGCCTTCAGGCCACCCCACAACTTCGGAAACTTGAGATCATGTGTGACAAGGATAAGAACTGGGTGCACCTGTGTGGTGACCACCAACTGACCAGACAACTCAACCTCAAATGCTTGTTTGTGCTCAACGTGCCCACAGCCATCACTGGGTCATGTTACTTTGGTTGGTGTGACAACCAAATAATGTTTTGCATCAGCAAAGGTACACTTGTGTTTATCATGCATATTTCTGTTTATTGACTCTCTTATGTGTAGCAGGCGACGTGCACATCTGGGACCAGGATATGACAACACTATTGAGGTATCTTTGTCTGATGAACATTTTCAAGCCAAGAGATATGACATGCATTGGGTGGAACAATAGAAGAGACAAGCTAATGACATTTGTGATGGGTAGTCACAATAGAACTGGTGCAACCTGCTCATGATCAGTGTGCATTCACAGAAAGCTTGACTAAGGGTGAGGATTTGGACAGGTAATCAAGAAGCAAGGAAAAAGGCATAAGTTATTCAGGTGGACTTGTGTAGAACGCCAAGGGCTACATATGTGTATGGGAAAGTTTATGAATGGTGACAAACTGGCCAAGACCTTCGAGGTATTACTGGTTCTTGAGACCTGAATCTCCAGGAATAAGGCATCTGTACCAGTTGGCAGTGCATATCTCAAAGAAGGCCCACACATAGTACATGTGATACCAGACCATGTACTTGTTAAAGTTGTGTCATCTTTCTGTGAGAACAGTTAATGGGAGAAGATGCAAAGGAGATGGACCCTAGCATTGCAGACAGAAATAGAAATGATGATTATGAGGCACTGTATTCCACCAGTCAGGTATCAAGTACATGCCAATGACTCAGATAGCCAACAAATTTCATCCCCATATGACCAAACGAGCCAAGAAAAGGAACAGGGTCAATACATCTGTTTCTGTGTAATTTGGATGTGGTGACCCCCACTCGTCCATAAGGACGAAGATTATATATACTTGGCAATTGGGTAGTGATCAACTTGGAGTCATCGTTGTTATGGTAGGCGATTGATACGAGCCCATGTTACATTTATGCATCCTCTTTTGCGCATTAAGCCTCCCCGAAAATGCATGTAAATCTCATAGTGGGGGTGAGAACAATGCAACCTACATGGTCAACATGTAATTTGCATAGGCTACATTCCCCTGTCTATCAGTGTTACTGCATCTGTCTTCAAGGAAATCACACTTACTTCGGCTGAGTATCTGGTTTATTGGGGATAACCAGATATTATGGCCTTGAACAATGAACTGAACAGGTCATTAGCAGTCATGAGGTATGCCTGCTCTGAGACATACCAAGACAATGCTGGCTATGCCCATTAACAACAAGAAATGATATCCTGAGCAGAAAATGAAGATGGTTGGCTTATCAAGTAAAAGCACCTCTATTGACAAAGATGACTGTCAAATCCTGAACAGCAGTGCACTGCCCTGGGAAGCTAGATCTTCACATATACTTGAGGATGGAAAATGTGACAAGAAAGTCACATATAGTGAACATGACAGAATATAATATGTGGTATCAACTGACAGCACAGATATTGTATCTCGTCTCATTGATGTAGCTCTCCTTCCACCTACACATTCTCATAATAAATTTGATTACCCTCTACTATAACCCTTTGTATTATCCTTTCAAACATGAAAATGTTTTTGCATCAATGTATAACTCTTGCACTTGGTTGGCAAGAGCCATGAATGTTGAATGTTCATTGTCTGTATTGTACTCAGTGTGATATTGTGTTTATTGGTTCTGTTGCATTCAAGGAAGCCTCTCTTATGTAAAACCATGCTTGTAGAACCTCAGACAGTATCCACGTAATAAGGAATAATCCAACAAGCAAGGTCTGCTCTCGTAAGAGTGAGAGCATCATGTATACAGAGTGACAGACCTCAGTCAAGCAGAGCTCATAACCTATTGGGAATGAAGGGTATCCCAATGGCGCAGGGGCAAGAGGGAATAAGGCTTAGGTGGAAGACTCACCAAGCAGTAGAGCAGTTTGCCAACAAAGAGATAGTAGAGCAAGAGAAGAGAGATATTCCTGAGCTTGAAGATGGGGAACAAGAGTAAGTGTCTTGTTACTCTCCTGGGTCTATCCCCAGGGTTTATATCACTACACAAGTGTTTGTGCATGCTGTGGAGCCCTCTATGTATGGATATCTCATGGAAACATAAAAAAACCCATGGAATTAGTGATGTGGAGTGAGAAATGCTTAGAAAGATGAAATGTGCCAAAAAAGCAATTTAATGGACACATAAACTCATGCCTCTTGTGGCCCAGCGCACATAAGACCAAACAAATGGGCCAAACTACCATAAGAAGGTGAAACTTCTGTAATAGGTCACTATGGTGTAATTTGTAAGTAATAAGGGAAGTGGACTCAATACAAAGGGCTAGACTGTGTGTAACACATGTCAAGGACCCTTGTAGACACATGGTTACAGATATAAATGAATATCATGGCCTTACCACATTTTACTACAAGAGTAGTAGACTTTGTGTCATGTCAAAGCCTAATGGAATAGGACTTTTAACTTCAATACCTTGGAGGTTGGTGTTCATGCAGTAAGTGCACTGAGTGGGTCTGATGCATCAGACACATCAGGTCTGATCGTGATCTGTGCGTGGTGGCTACCAGAGACGACACTTATCCACAAGACATAAAGGGAGCACATTTTCAATGTGATAGCAACTACTTGGTCTCCTGCCAAAACTTTGCAGGATTGTGATTCAAAGACTACTTGCAGGCCTCTTGCTGTGAGCATAGGGACAGAAACAAGGTTTGTGTTGAGATCTGGAATGTGGTAAACATTGCATAGCATGGTTTCACTCCTGTCGTCACAGGTACCACACATGTCAAGCTTGACTTGACCCTTGCTGATTGCCAAGATGGTTCTTCTGTCCCCAATGACCATGTGCTCCAGTGAAGTCAATCTCTGGTATGTTGCAAATCATTCTCTGTGGCAACACAAGTTTGCAGAGGCACCTGAATCAACAATCCATTCATTTGCAAATGTTTCAGATTTCACATGAGCTATGAAAAGTGGCAACTCTGAGCTCTTAACCACTTGTGCAACCTTTGCAGTAAGGTTCATCCATTCTGCTCCCTTGCCCTTGTTCTTATCGCTGCTTGATGATGGCTTTGCATCATTTCCCTTTTTGCTTGAGCACCTGTCCTTGATATATCTGAACTCCTTGCAACTGTAGCATTGAACTTTGCTCATGTTCTTCTTTTTCCCTTTGCCATTTCCTTTTGGTTTTGTGTTCATATTGCCAGCCTTCTTCACTACTAGAGTGGTTTGTGTGTGGGAGAATTGGTGTGAATTTTCCTCCACAAGAGCTCTTGAAATGACCAGCATGGTGGTAAGATTCTCACTTGATATGGGGATGGTGCAGAGTGTGGTGTATGAGCTTGGTAGGGAGTTTATCATGACCATGGCAACAAGTGAGTCTTCAAGGTTTTGACTGAGTGTGCTGAGTATAGTGACTGTCTGACACATTACATTTAGCTGTGGTCCCATTGGGGTTGAGTCATTGAAGGTGCTGCAGAATAGTTCCCCAAGTAGGGGAGCTATTGCTTCCTTTCCCTTTCCCTCATAATTCTCATTGAGCATGGTTCAGGCTTCAGCAGCTGTCAGTGCCTATAGGATGCTGGCCAAGGATTGGTCCTTGAGCATAAGAGTGATCTGGGCAGATGTCTCCTCGTCCTTTAGGATCCATTTGGCATAATCATCCGGATTCATTGCTATATCTGGGCAAGACATCTTGGAACTGTCAATGACTTCCCAAAGGCTTCGGATGACAAGAACCTTCCTGATGTAGCACTTTCACATTTGGTAGTTCGAGCCATCATTCTCAAGATCAGTGATATCATAGAGTCGATTAGATGTAGTGATGCATTTCGAGGAGGATATAGATGTTACTGTCAAGGTGCTGGCGGGTGTGCCCTGCAGGGCTGCAGATATCGAAGGCGTTGGGTTGGACATACAGTAGTGGGACGAGGGGCAGTGCTTCAGGTATGATTGTTCTCACAGTGGTTAGAGATGAGCAGAGCTCATCATCTTTTGAGGCAAGACTAATAAAAGGAGTGAACTCAGGCTTCTGACAATAAAGTCTGTATCATTAACTAACCTAATAAAAGGAGTGAACTAATAGTCCATTAGCTATGTACTGTAGATACAACAAAAGGAAGGGGATCTCACCTTAGGCTTCTGACAATGAAGTCTCAGGTATGATCATAAATGATGCAACATTATATATGACCATGTTATGTAAGTCATCAATGTTGGGAAGGATAAATGAGTGGCAATAGGGAATGAGTAATGAAAGGGCCACAGAAGGTGGCAATACTAGAAGTAAGAAGGTGGCAAGTCCCTACACTAATGTAGTTCATAACGGTCTCTCCTCTGGAACTCCCTTCATGAACTCTGGTGCATTCTCGTGCATCTCGCCCCTGTTTCCTCTGATCCTGTTTCCTCCTTCTCCAATTTATGTACTTTACCTATTTACATTATCTTCTTGTTCTCCTTATGTTGTAGTCTCGTTCTGTACTTATCTCCGATCCTGTGCTTGCACAGCTCCGGCTTTGTTTCCTCCCTGTATATAGCTTCATACTCCAGCCTTTGGTTTTCTTCCTCCCATACATAGCCCCT
Source organism: Austroboletus novae-zelandiae (assembly GCA_038090275.1). Lineage (NCBI taxonomy): Eukaryota > Fungi > Basidiomycota > Agaricomycetes > Boletales > Boletaceae > Austroboletus > Austroboletus novae-zelandiae. The sequence continues at coordinate 32,170 of JBBPML010000248.1, read as the reverse complement.
GTACTCCATATATAAACTCCTGTCATCTGTACCTTTGTACTCTAGCTAGTTATTGAATTAGACACCCTCTGTCTTCCTCCTATCCTTCATCTCAATCTCCTTCATCACCGCTCCTCTGAAATTCAGGACACTTAGGAAGTCTTGACAAGGGTGCAGCACTCTGCTCCAAGTCACTGAAGCTGAAGTCCCATTATGACCAACAACTCCGAAGTTACCCGGAGCTGTTCCAGACCTCTTGTCCACGGTTTTAACAGTATAGATTCAAACACCAAGAACTGGAGATAAACTTTAACCTTGCAGTTTGCAGTTGATTACATAATATTTTTCTTACAACTGGAATGATTGTTTGCAGGTGCCTGACTGTTTGCTGCAGACAAAACCCTCCTCCACTTTGTGGGAGTTGGGGATTTTATGTGCTGCTTCATATGCCACTCTCTTAAAGAATACACAATACTTCACCTCTGTGAACTACATGCATTCTCAGCTTTTGTGTGAGTTGACACTTTCTTTTAATGCAGTTAGATTCTGTCTGGTTACATGGCATCAGTTGTGTTTCTGTCAAACTGATTATATCCTGACCCTTGCTGTCAATAAAAACACCACCAGAATATGCTCCTCCTTCCCAGCTCAATATGTTTCATACCTCCCTCTATCCTCTCATGCCCACATTACCACCTCAGAATGCCCACAACACCCTCTGCAGTTGTACAGAGCAAGCAAGCTGGCCAGACTATGAACTCTATGTCGATATGTGTGCTGATGCCAGTTGATCATTTCACAAATTTCTAGACACCATCTGCAATGGTGCTACTGCAATGGCCTGCAATATCCTTCAGGGTGGCTTAAGCATCTCCAGAGAAAATGGTGTCCTCGGTGTTCTTTCTGAAAACTCAATGGTATTTCTTTCTTCTCCCAGCACTGGTCAAAACTCATGGCCCTCCTCCACTCCCTACTCATCATGACTGTTCCATTTGTCATGTTTTTCTCATATTCTACCCTGTTTGAATTTCAGCACCCAATCAATCTTGCTGGTCCCACCCATTTATTTGACAGCCCTACTCTCCCTCTGGCACTCTTCAGGCCTCCCAGAAAATTGCATATATATTCTAGAAGGAAATGTCCTGGGTCATACAAGCTATGCAAATCTCATCACACATGCATGACACAATAAATTACCACATCTACCTGTTCAACCTGCTCAGAGAGATATCCTCACCCATCTTGTGTTTTTCAATGGAACAAGTGGACTGCCAAAAGGTACAGAGTTTCCGCTCTCTTAGTGGGTAATACCATATCCTGATTTATATTGTTGATCCATCAAGCTGTCATGATCTCCCATGGAAATCTCATCAATTATCTGTCTCAGGTCTTTGTAACGTCCACAGAGACAGGCAAAGTACAAGGTGTGTGTGTCTTCTTGTCAAGGTCACATTATTTTTAATGCCCCTCTTAACAAAGTCTCCATCATGGAATGGCCCAGAAGACATAAATGTGACCCTCAGTGTGCTCCTGATGCATCACACTTATGGTCTTCATGTGGCCATGTTTAGATGCCTCCTGGCATCAACTATACTCATCTATGTGCCTAAATGAAATATCAATGTATGTATATTTCGCTTCCATCCCAAAGTAGGTTTTTCTTTGTTGATGTGCTCCTCATACTGATATGCCACTTCCCCCATGGAGATACTATTGTGCACCATTCAAATTTTCTAACCTTTGATTTCTGGACCATGTAGTCCATAAATTGTGGTGCCACTTACCTACCCAGTTCTCTTGGAGAGCAGCTATGCTCTTGATTCCCTGGTGTGCAACAGGTGAATGGAGGTAAGCACATGGTCTGACTTGGATTTTTCTGATGCTAGGACACACTCAAATTTTCAGACATGCAAGTGTTGCCATTAGAGATTGAGGAGATGTTGTGCTGGCATCCAGATAAACTCATCATGAATGTAACTGTTGCTGGTGTGAGGGGGGGTTGCATAGCGGACAAGCGTGTGCTGCATGCATGGGTTGTCCTGTCTCCAAATGGCAAAGCACTCAATGTGTCCGAGGTCATTGCATGGCTTGACATGTGGATCCACAAAACACTGAGTTGGTACAAGTGGTTGAGGGGTGACATTGCTGTGGTTAACCAGGTTTGTATGCTCATTTGCATGCTTGTCACATTTGGCCTTTTTTTATATATTTGTGCTGACCAATGATTTGTTCCTACAGATCTCGAAAAGCCCCTTACTCCGAGTCCAACTGTTACTGTGTGTATTTCTCTATGTTTGAGTGAAAAACCCTCTTGGCTATTTTATTCAGACTCTGTCTATAAACATGAATTGTCTTGCTTGAGAGTAGATATGCTTGTCTTGTTAGCTTCAAAGCTCACCAGGGTGAAAAGCAGACAATTGAAAGTTAACCTTGTTGATGCTTTACTTTTCCACTTTTTTGAATCTTGCTCTGCTGTTTATGCTCTTTCTGCCCAAGAGCTACTCCATAAATTCAGTGATGTAGACCTTCCCTTGCCATGCACTCGCTGTATGGCTCCTCTCATTTTTGCACATTTCAACAACATATATGGCTGGGATATATCTGCCATCCACTGCCAATGCAAAAGGTAACCATTTTACTATTAATGTTATTTGTATCAGCTAAATTTTAAACATGGCTAGGTGTTTTCATATCAGAGATCTACCAGATCCCCATGGCCAATATGCTAGGCTTACTAGGTCAACTCCGGAAATTCACGATAGGCAGGGGATTTTCATTGCTCCAAGTGAGTACAACTTGAAGATCAAAAATGGTGACTACACTGAAGTTGATATATTTCTTAAACTGTAAGTATTATGGCATTGCCTTTTACTGCACCCAGAGAACCCTGGTGGGTTCAAAGTTTATCTGGCAATGTTGAAGAGTATGAAACTCTCTTTCCATACATATTCTCAGATCCACCTCTTGGGCACTGGCCCATCTGGCTCCCTTGGTCTTACTTCCACCACTCCTGAACATTCTGACAAGGGAACCTTGCACCCTGCTGCAGTCAGTAATGATTTCTGTCAACATTGTTGTGCTTTCCATGGAAGAAGGAGTGAATAAAGGTTGTCATTCTGTCTCAGCAAGAATGATTAGATAGTTCATGGACAAGCTCTATATGTGGCAGCCTATCAACAACATGAACAAAGCGAACATGAACATGAACAAAGATGAACGTGACTAGATGCAGACATTTTGTGAAGATGTTGTCCAATGCCAGTCAGTCTACTCTAAGATGCACTGAGTCCTGACTCTGAAAAAGCGTGTTTGTGCTGCAATCACAAACTCGCCCAATTCTCAACATCCTCCTCCATCATCCAGTTCAGATATAGGCACGCCTCTAAGCCCATATGGTACTCTCCCCATCTGTTTCGCTCACACAAGACACCTCTGTGGTGCAATCTCAAAGTGAGTATGTCATGTGCATTCAAACCTTGAGCATAGCCAATCCCAAGTCAGTCAGCATGTTGAAAGCTGCAAGTCCCACCCAAGATGAAGCCAGAGGAAAAGGACAAAAAGGATAGGCTAGAGGTGTTGCTCATTGCTGCAATGTCAATGAATAGCAAGATTGGCTTCTAAAGCTGTCAAGCAAGTTTTGATCTCGAGGGCGAGCAAGAAAACAATGGGTTGCCTTATGTTGAGGATGAGGACAAGGACTAGTTGTAGTTGTCCAATTCTTTGGCTGACATGTTGCTCTTGAGACTGAGAAAGTGAAGTATGAGTGGGTCATCTCTGAGTGTTGGTCTGATTGAGGGGGTGGATATGAAATGGCTGCATACATATATAGGGCATTGTTTTATGTACTAATTTAGTTATATGGAGGGATCACTCAACACCTGATAGTTGTCTGTGATTTTTGGGAAGGAGGGAATAATGAGATTTAAATAGTGGTGGCATTCTCAATTGTTTTAGATCCATGTATACATATTTATCCTCAATGTGTCTGAGACTGTCTGGTTTGGAAAATGTTTCCGAAAACTTCCCTGATGGACCTGTGCACTTGCATGTGACATACATTTTATAATTGAAAAATTGAATACAACTTTTGTCTGACCTTCAGACTTGTTCCACCATTGTGAGTGTTGGTGCTGCTGTTGTGTCATTGTCGTCATCCTGCTATCACTGGAATTGGTGACTCACTGTTGTCCCACTATTGCTGGAGTTGGCAACTCACTGTCATCATCATACTGTTCATCTTGTTGTTGGTGGTGTTAATGGGGCACCCCCATTGTATTGTTGTCATTGGTGATGTGTGTGGTGTTGGGGCTGTCATTGTGTCTTGGCCCCTTCACCAGCATCTTCATCGTCATTAGTGGAGTGGTGTTGGGGTGCAGTTGCATTGCCTACACCTTCACTGGTGTCATCATTGGTGGTGTGTGGTGGGGTGGCAAGTTTGAAGGGGAAAGAATAAAGGCTGGTGAGGAGAGGTCGCAATGCAACAGCATGTTGATCGAACAGGGTTATGGGACTGGAGAATGGAAACGTGGGATCAAGTTGATTGATGTATATTGAGGTCAACTGAACAGTCTTAAATACATTGCAGTGGGGGCTATATAGCATCTAGTATAAGCAGAAAGCATAAGAAGTCTGAAATATATCATTGCTGGATCACATACAGAGAGGGATGAGTATTGTAAGAGAACAAAAATGATGAAATAAAGCTAGAGGGAAATGTAAGTATTGTACAAAGCAGGGATGACATCTTAGATTGGTTAGTCATGTGTCTGTGCATAGCCAGAGCATGATTCTTGTTCCTCTGTGGTGCCACACAAGGATCCAACTTGTGTGGTCCCTACTCTTACTGAATGACTTGGCTGAAGTCCGCTGAACATCCATTATTGCCTTGTTTTCACAGTAAGCATCATTCTCATTTCCTGTTCCCAAGGTGGGTCTCCTTATGGTTTTTTACAACAGGTTTGTCAGCCTTGGAACATGATCGATATGCACTGTTTCACTTCACAGGGTCTCACTAGTAACACCTGTCAGTTTTGTTTTACTTTTTTTTCCCCCACAGAGAATATGGCACTGACTTTTACATATCATGAAAATATATTATTTGTATTGTGGAATGAAAATCTCTTCATTGGTTGCTGATGTCTACCATCTATTTGGTCCTTAACTGTTCACAAGTCTGCTACCAACTAGTGAGAGAACATGTGATGGGCTGTATGTCTCTGCCATTGTGGAAATATGTTGTTGATATTGACAATCTTCATGGTTGCTGATGGAGTCTGCAAGTCAGGGGCTGATGCCTATGCCACTCCAGTGTGATATTATCTTACATAACTCATGGCATATCACTCTCATTCGCAGGCAGCAAACAACACCTGTGAACAGCTTTCACATCTCCTATTATCACTACTCCAGTGGAAATGAAAAAATTGCCTTCATGTTTCTATACAAGTTTGGACATCAATACATAAAAAAGGACATTAACCATGATGACACTGTTTTTCAAGTTGGCAACTTGTTCAAATCTAATTTAGCTATGAAGACGAATGCAAACATTTCTGAGAATAGCCACAAAAGGGGGTTTGACAGTCATTCCTCCCAGTGTTTCTCATCTCACTTCACAGAGTTCCATATTCATGGAACCTCGGACATTAGTATGCCAGAATCCAAGTGTGTGGATGACAGTCTTGGTTTTCCAATAACAGTATGTATATCCATTCCTTTATACATATCCTTGAGCCATCCAATCATCAGGGAACACTTACTCATCAAGAAGAGGAGCCAATAGGTACATGTATGCATATGTATACTGTCTGCACAATTGAATGAGTTTTGGATGCATATGCTCAGAAACTGAATTGAACTCATATGCATTCATAATGTCTGCTTTGTCTCCTAGAGGTCATGTCAAGAGATTTGTCATGATTAGTGTGAAAGAACCAAACCTGACACCTTCTGCACATGAAACTGATGTTATGGCTGCAAAGCTCCATGATTTAAAGGAAATATATGTACAAGTATAAATTTTGAGATATTTTTTTTTTTTTTTTTTTTTATATAGCTCAGGCATATAATGCAACTCCAATCATGTTTGGCAGCCAAGAATGATGAAAACACGACACTGTCAGTGCACATTTTGCAGCTTGAAGTGACATATAAGCAGTTGAAGGAAAAATACTAAGAAGCAATTCAGAGAGTGGCAAAAAAGTGAGGCACAATAGCTGTTTTCCCTGTGGTGCTTTTTGACCAAATTATCAGCCACTATGCACTCAAATCCGAGTTGGACATTTTGAGACTTCCTTTTAAGTTGTCTCAGTTTTTTTCAGAAGTTAAGGCTGTTGTGGAGAAATTTGCAGCCTTGCAAAGACAGCATGCAGATTCATCTTTGAGGTTGGTCTTGTTATCTAACACCATCATATTTTCCTGTTCGAAACATAAATCAGGCCTTGAGTCCATTATTGGTGATGATGGCAGGCTCATTTTGAGTGCTGAGGCAAGAGAGACCATGTGTGATCTTCATTCCGAGCTTTCAAAGTGTAGGTCTGTGGTTGGCCAAGAACAAGCTGCACTGATTGGCAGTTGGTTTCCCAGACCAATAGATTGTGGACTGCTGCCTTTGTGATAAACTGTACCCTATGGGCACTGAGTTATCTGAAGCAAGAACCAGAATCCTGCAATTAGAAGAGGCTACTGCAGTAGACAAGAATCAATTAGAATCAACCACACTCAAAATCCACCAATCAGGTAAGAGCATCAACATTGTAAGTGTGCATGATGCCAATTGCTGAAAAGCTGATCAAATGGTGGAAGTCATGCAATATTTCCAAGAACAAAGACATGAATTGGTGCAGGCTGCAATCAAGGTTTATGAAATGGAACAGCAGCTAGCACATGCACAGATGGAGTAAATTTACCTTGCTATTCATAGTCTCAATGAGGGAAGAGTGTGTCATTTTATTCCATCCCTTGAATATTACTACATCACCATCATATCAGAATGACAGCGCAAGAAGAACTTTATAAAGAACAGAGTGCAAAGCTTTGTTCCCTTCGTCATACAACTGACCTCCAGGAAGGAAATGTGAATGAAGTGCAGTAACTCCATCACCTATTGACAATGTTTTTCTGAATTTCAACTAGGGCATGAAGGGCAGAAGAAGAACTGATTCAAGCACTAAATAATAATCATGAATTGCAGGGGTGGCTTGACTCTACCAAAGGCCTTGAGATGAATTTGACACAACAAACATTGTACCTCCTTTCAAAGTATGCTAAATGCAGAGAGAAGCCTCAAACTGTTGAATGCCAATTAGTGGAAATACAGGCCTGCAAAAGATTGCTCTCTTCTGAGATACCAAGAGTGCTAATTGAGCAGGATGCCCTCCAGGATAAACTGAAATTACTTGATGATGCCAAAATTAAAGCTGATGTATGTTGGATCTCCCAGAAGATGAGTCATACCTAGTTGTGCCTGAGTATTTCCTCTGTTCCCATATTCATAGATCCTACAAGAACAATTTAATGATCAGCATGCAATATTGGTAGCATCAAATGAAATCATAGGAAAACTGCAGGTAAGTGTGAACTATTCTGTGTAAACAGTATTGATGTGGCATTCAAGCAGGACCACATTTGCGCAGCAGAGTGCAAAGTGGCCATTGGTACACTGTTACATGCAGGCTGTCAAACATACTGATAATATTCTCTGAAGGAAATGTCAGTCGAATTAAACTGTCTCTGGGAGCAGAACAAAGTGCTGTAGTGCAGAGTTGACTGTGTAGAAAAGGACACTGAAGAGAGTAGCACATTGCTCCGAGGCCTTCTGATCAAGCTATCCTACAAGGAGGGCACATTCCAAGCCATGTTGGAGATGGAGAGATCGGAAAAGATTGGAGCCCTCAGTAAAATGTAGGAAGCAAAAAGCAACATTGAGTTGCTTCTGAAGAAAGTTTCTCAGAAAGACAATCATATGGAGGAAATGACAAAATGACACACCATGGCAGAAGCCACTGGCATCAAACATGAGCAAGAAGCAGCAGCCTTATAGGAGTGCATCTCCAAGTTAGAAGCAACCAAAAAGAGATTAGTAGAGTACACTGTCACCACCTCCCACCAATACGAGAACAATGATTTGGTAAGTTCATTTCCCTTGTTGGTCTGGGAAATATATAACAGCTTCTGGCAGTAGAATGATGACAAGAAGGCCTTGATTGCTTTGTTGATGCAGAAGGCCTGAGCAATCAACAATTGTGAGATGGTGGATAAGGTCAACGAGATTAAACAGATATGTGGTAAAAGCACCAGGGAACAGAGAAACTGCCTTTTACTCAATGTGACAACATTATTAAGCAGGACAAGGTAAGGATATCACAACTGGAAAAAGCCCTGATTTATGAAGTTAGCACTGTTTGATTTAGTGTTCTCGCTGAAGTGAATAGGTTTGCCCCTCAAAAAAAGGCAACATCTGTAACAGGCATTGACAATTCCAAAAACATGAATGCCCCATCAGCCTGCAATCAGTCAGAAATCTGTGGCTCCAAGCAGGAGAATTCCTCAACCACTGCAACTCATGGCTCAATCACCTCCAATTCTGCCATCTCTGGTCATTTGAGGCAATCAACTGTGGCAACAGAAAAATGTGCCCTACTTACCAATGGAGAGAACAAGCCCTCGCAACCTGCATGGCGAGTGGTACATCTTTTTCATTATGCCCTTGCCATTACATTTTTCTTTTTTTCTCTCCATATGTTGCCTCCAAGGCCCTGTCAGTTTTATACTATTATTCATTTTATGTTTTTTTTCTTTCCCTTTTTTTGTTCATCTGCATTCTCATGTGTTGCAGAAACAGGGCAAGGGAACTGCAATCATCAATCAGGTGTAGATTTGCTTTCTTTTTACAATGTAGTGGTCAAACACCAGATCTGTAAAAATAATGTAGTACAAAGCACAGTGTAGCAGTTGTAGTATCCAGTAGGCTATGAGGACCATTTGTATAAAAGTAGCATGCAATGTTTTGGGTCATGTGCGCAAAGTTGGGATGAGTCAGCACACAAAGTTGATGCCAACTCATTACTGCCATCCTTCACCTTGGCAATTTCAAGTTAACCTTTGACTCTAGCTGCAGTTGTGATGTGGATGCTGTCATCCAGAGAAATCCATTATATGTAGAGTACAAGTAAAGCTATTTACAATGTGCCCCCACTTAGTGACTCCTTATTGACTCTATAAGTAATTTGAACAGTTGGTAAGCAGGAATGCCATTGCACTACCATCATCCTTGCCATTGTTGTTATTGTGACCAGCCCAACATATGAGAGACAGTCCATCGGCTGAGTGGGGTTGGGGTGCCATTGCACTGCCTTCTTCATCATCATCATTGTTATCACAATTGACCTGTGATCAGGTTGAATGACCTGTGATTACAGTAGTGGTGTTGTTGTCATTGTTGGTTGAATATTGTTGGGGGTGCTGTTATGCTGCCTTTGTCCTCTTTGTCATGACAGCCCACTGTTAGGGTGATCACCTGTGATCACAGTGACATCATTGTTGACAGCTGAGTGATTTCGCTGGCCATGTGGTGCTGGGCATGCTATTGCATTGCCCACACCCTCATCATCATCTTCTTGACAAATGTCCAGGGCTGGGCATGGTGCTGCATTGTCATGTCATTAGCCATGTGATACTGGGTGTGCTGTTGCATTTCCCATGTCTCATCATTGTCTTCTTGATGGATGTCCAGGACTAGGTGTGGTGCTATGTCAGTCAGGTGGTGCTGGGCATGCTGTTATGTTGCTCACACCATCATTGTCATCTTCTCAATGGATGTTTGGGGCTCAGGGGCACCACTGCATTCATGGTGCCATGTCATTTTTATCAGGTGAGTGATGGGTGTCAGATGCCTCATCATTATCATTGCCACCATTGTTGTGATTGGCCCCCAATGGGCCTGTGATCACTTGTCATTGTAAACTTGTTATGAGACTGACAAGTTGTCAGTCATCATCTATGAGAGACAGTTAACCAGCCAAAATATGGTAAGGAAAGACATACCATTTGTGCAATGGCAAGGGGGAAAAGTGGTGCTGCCAGAGCCTCGGCCCATGTCGACACAACTTGAAATTGACAATGTCATGTGATCATGTTGGCATTTAAAAATTTTCCCATGACTCAATGATCTTGTCCTCCATCACCATGTCATCAAAGCCAGCAACCACTAGTGCTCATGTGTCAGTACTGACAATGGTGCCAAGTTGCCAACACTAGTGACTGCAGGACAATGATGCCCCATTAACACTGGTGATGGCAGAATGGTGACAATGACAATAGCGCAATGGTGGTGATATTCCATCAACACCAGCAATGGTAGGACAGCAGCATTCCAGATATGTACTCAATGGTATGTTTAATTTTTTTTTAAACTTTCTATTACTATTGCTGTTGTCATTGCAGCCATGGTGATGCTGGCCACAACGATGATGATGAAACTGAGACCATGTTGTCACATCAGCAACAGCAGAACAACAATGGTGCCATGGCAGTGAAGCCAGCACCCCATCAACTCTAAGGACAGCAGAATGGTGATGACAATGCTGACTCCCCACCAATGACAGTGATATCAGAGCAGTGATGATGACAACAGCACAATGGCAGTGATGCTAGTGCCCCAGATACATATCTGATGGTATGTTTATCTTGTTGCTACTTTTTATTGTTACTGCTATTGACATCGCAACCAGAGTAACACTGGCCACAATCACTATGATGAAGCTATGACCTTGGAGAATTGTTTACCACTATAGTTTTGCATTTTCTTTCTATTTAGGCTCCTACTTTTCGACACCTTCAAATTCCAGATACCTTCCTTTGGTATCATTGCCAGTTCATTCCATTTACTTGCTGACTGCCTTTTTGTTCCTTTTTCGAACCTATATTACTTACCATATAGCCACCAGCATGTTGGGGTTACTTATATTAATCTCAATTACTTATAATCTCACTTTTGCAAGTATGTGGCAAGTAAATGGTTGGCAAGCAAGTAGCCATAAGTAATATGCTACTTTACTGATGTTTCTAAAGTCTCTAGATGGTATTTTGACATTGTGCACTAACAGATCTGACTTTGCACACCTGGTTTGACTTTGCATGCATGACCCAAAACATTGTGTGATATTTTTTTATACAAATGGTACCTCATACAGATGATGCAGCCATGATGCAGACATCACACTGGTGACAACAGCTGCCACCATAACAATGGATCTATGACCAGCATGATAATGGTGCAATGCTGGTGATGACTCGCCTATATACACTTTTCCGATCATGCTGGTATTTACATTTTAAATTTACTACTCTAAAGTAATTGGTACTAAAGTCTTGGCCTAAGCCAGGCAAAAGCCATGAAGTCAAGCTTTTGGGGCTTGTGGCTTTGGCCTGAAATAAGTAGAGCCAAAGCCCATCCAAGCCAGGCACAAACAACACTAACTTAGTCTCTATGGAAGGTGGATCACTTACTATTGGTGCAGCATGACTTGGCAGAAAAGTGCAGGTGGTGTGACAAAGAAAATGTGCAGCGAATTATTTGGGTATATTTACTGCCATAGTATGATGTGAGGGCAGCAAGAAAATCACCTCGCTTGTATGCATCTATTCCCCCATATTTGTGAGATGTTGAAGTAGTGCAATCATGGCCATAAATATGCACAGTGGTTGAGTTGATTGTTGTGAAGTAGAGGGGGGTGTTTGTGTGGATGGTATCAATGTAGGCCAAGCTGGCAACATTGTGGGGGTAGTGTTGTTTGCATTTTGGATTTGAATTTGCCACAATGAAAAGGCATAGTGATAGGAGAATTAATGAAGAGATGAACTTCTTGTTGGGATGATGGTTGTGATTGAGGTGAAGGTTGAGATGGTGGGGAATGATGCAGGAAGGGATACTGACTCTCTTTCCAATTCATTCCCTGTTCCTCATCTGCATCATCCTTAGTGCTACCCTGAGTCGTCTTGCCACTAATGATATGCTCGGATTAGTCCAATTCACGGGCATGGTCATGGTCTCGCATCCATCGTGGCCTGCTATCCAAGGCTGGTGCACCATTCATAGCAGCAGCCCTATTCTCATACATTTTGACTGCTCTCTCTTTCCCTTCTTTCTGGAGTGTGGTTACCTTGTTGAACATGCCATGACTGATTTCACTCACCTGAGATAACAGCTTTTCTGTGGTGATATCAAGCTGGGGTTGCATTTGATTTGGGGGCTGTGGATGAGAGTTGGTGCATGTTGGTAAACGAGTTTCCCAGTCACTGTCTTGGTCAAAGTCACTATTTTTACTATGTTCACACTCTGACAGACATGGAGATGGGCATATGGGTGCATCCTGGCCTGCCTGAGAAAGCAAGAGTTTGGCTGTGGTCTGCATGTTTCAGTCATAGTATTTGCAAGGGCAGCATGAGCATCAGTGGGAGAAAAGACCAACTGCCAAGTAATGTGCGAAGGTGGCAAAGCGCTTGCACAAGGTGGATAGGATTTCTCATCTGTATGGGAGGGTTTGGGGAGGGTGAGCATGGATGGGAGGGGTCAGCTCTGGATCAAAGGCCTGAGAATGAGTAGAGGTGACCTACCACTGAATTTCCTAAATCACCTAGAATATCATGTCATCCTTGTGATGCTCAGGGTGACTAATGCAAATTCCAAACATGTCCTCCACATCTGAGTCATCGTTTCCAAGGAGGCTGTCTCCATGGTCACCAAAACCAAAATCACCAGGAGCACCTGTATGTGGCAATGTGCATGGTTTGAATTCAGATGTCTGTGGTTCTGGGGACACAAGCTTGTCAAGATCCCATGGAGATTTGGATGCTGACCCTGGAATGAGTTTGGAAGTGCAGACAGGGATCAAGGTTTAGGCTTGAGTGGTGAATTGAACTCTGGCAGGCCCCAATCATTATTTTCGATCTCGATATTGTTGCAGGGAGATGTCACCAATTGAACAGCCTTACAGGTGGCAGGAGGAGGGCATGGAGTGGTCATCAGTTGCACAAGGGCATCAAGTCCATCCCACAGAGACAAAGAGGCTGAATGAGATTTGATCTGAGCAGAAGTAGTCTTGCTCTGTGCTATTTTTGCTTTCTGCATAAGCAGCAGTGCCAGCTCATTCGGTCACATGGTGCCTGTCTGGGATCCAACTGGTCGCCACACTATCAAGCGAGAAATAAACAAACCACTAAAAGCATCTTCTCTGCAGGAAATATGTACTTAGATAGTCTACTCCAAAAGGGCCAAAGCCAGCATCACTGACACCACCTCTCCCCATTGCCACCCAATAGTCACCCTCTTTACCTCTCTTTAAATTCATTAGCTTATAAGCCTCCACACATGTGTTCTAGCTGTGTGCACACACATTTGAAGTCAGCAGCAAAACCTACTGCATGGCAGGCATGGATAAGGGTGCAGGCATGTGCATGATTCACCCCCAGATGGGCGACCCTGCCTCATTGGCTGATCTCATTTATCATTCTGCTCCCTCCCCCACCCCTTCTGGTCCTGCTCTCTCTGCAGGTCTCCATGCAACTCTCCTTGGCCTCATTCTGACCGATATACCTATATCCCTGAAATGTTTACAGTCAACACTCACCTAAACTGTGGAACGCAGCTTCAACTCCATCTCCATTGATGGCAACATGTCTTCAAACAGTGCTGGGCATGATGCAAATGCATCCAACCTTGTTGAAATCACAAACTGGGGAGTTTGGTCAGGATTGTCTTGTCCACATTTGGGCTCCAAGAACGCCTTGCCAAGATCTTGTTCCTATTCCAAGAAAATGCCATGTGTCTGTGCCTGCACAAGATCACTTGGAGACCTCAAGAGGTGTTCATCAACTCCAATATAATGGAACAACAGCAGAACTGTGTCATATCCCTAACTCTAACCTTCACCTCCAACCCTCCAGCCACTCCTCTGGAACTTCTCTCACAAACTCCAGTGCTATCTCATGCATCTTGCCCCTATGTCCCTCCAGTCCTGTTTCCTCCTTCTCCAAATTCTGTACTTTACCTACTTATGTTATGTCCTTGTTCTCCTTCTGTCATAGTCTTGCTCTATACCTACCTCTGATCCTATGCTTGCATAGCTCTGGCTGAGTTCCTTCCCATACATAGCTTTTCGTACTCCAGCCCCCAGTTTCCCCTTTGTGCTGGATATCGCTTTCATTACAAATGTGATGTCCAAAACTCCATATATAACTTCCTGTCTTCTGTAGTATGTACTCTAGCTAGTTATCGAATTAGATACCCTCTGTCTTCCTTTTGCCTTCATCTCAATCCTTGATCTCCACTTCTTCGAAATCTGGGATACCTAGGAAGTCTCAACAAGGGCACAGTACTCCGCTCTGAGTCGCTGAAGCCGAAGTCCCATTATGATCAATAACTCCAGAGTTACCTGGAGCTGTTTCAGACCTCCTGTTCACGGTCTTAACAGACTGGCATAATCAGTCGATGGTGCCCATCCTGCAAGACAATCTTGAGCTTGACATGCTTCCAAGCCAGCTAGAGAGACTTGTGAGGGATGTGGGATCTGAATGAGTTTGAAGAGTTCAACAACAAGGCAATCATGCAGTCTATGCAGTCATTTGAGGGTGATCTGAAAGTCAGTTCCTTCTTTTATTTTTTTTAGTCTTTCTCACATTAACTGTGGTACTTTTCAGCTTGCCTTAAAGAATACAAGAGTGCACGGTTTTGCTACTATCATGTGTGGTATACCCTCACCTTGTTTCTAGACCGGTCCTGATCACAGGCAATGCAATGGTATGTTTATGACTCCATGTTTGAAATTGGAGGACATCTCAACAAAATCACTGTGGTACTCAACATCTTTATCAAGATTGGTGGGTGGGCACGTGTGTGATGGGTGGTGCACACCCCACTGATGAAGCCATCCAAGAAATACCAACCATTTGATTTGACCAACATGCCACTGAGAACTTGCTCAATGTCTTGACATTGTCCATCGTCTTTGGAGCTGTCGATGTGTTGCTCTTGGTGTGTTCCAACAATATGAAGGGAAATATACTTAGCAAGTGTCAACATGTTTTGGATGTCATCTTTGATATACAGTATCGCTGGTGATGTCAACAGCCTGCTGAGTCTCACTTGGAAACAGTCAATCAAGTAAGTGGCTCTTTCCTTTTTCGCCAAGCTGCCATGTTGACCTGTCTGTTCACAGTCACTTCCCCATGCATTGCACATGGATGAAGGGGTCTCTCCTAGTGTTTCTCATAATCACTATTGTAAGTTTCTCAGCTGGTGTGGTGCTCTTTACATATTCTTCCAAACAGGTGTGGTTCTGGTCAGATTGCTGACATTGAAGCCCCAATTTCAGCATCCCATCACATCATAATCATGATGATGTGTCCATCTGTGTTGCATGCAAATTTCTAAATGCTGACCAGTCACTAGCTTGTTGTGTCATTGGGCACCATTTCCATCTTGGGTTGATTTGTCCTTGAGTGGTGGATATTCTTTAAACAAAAAGACCATTGCTGGCTCAGTGAAGTGGTCACTGAAATCCTCACTGACCTCGGCATTGTCCATGTATACTGGCTCATGCTACAATTGTGCACCTGATACCTTGCCACAATGCGCAACTCTCTCACCCATTATGGCAAAAGTGAGGAGTCTATGACATGATACATGCTCGGGTACAGATCATTGGTAACATTGCGGAAGGAGCCAACAACAAAAGATTGATCATCCTGGAGGAAAAGGCACAGAACATGTGGCTCAAGTGATAAGAGTATATTCAATGCTTATGTTTATCCTGTGCGTATCTTGACATGCTGCATGTACAGGATATACATTCAAATTTTACTTTGCTTCCTCCAGCTTTCCCTGCATGGACCTTGCACCCCACTGCCATCAGTGACAATTCCTGTCAATGACATTGTGCCTTTTATGAAGAAGAATAGGAAGATAGAGCAAACCAAGGTTGTTGTTCCATCTCTGCATGAATGATTGAAGTTACTCATGGACAAGCTCTGTACATGGCAGCTGATCAATGATATGAACAACATGAACAACAACACGAACAAGGACAAATGCTAGTTGATCTATACCAAGATGAATGCACCTTTTTCTCAAATTCTGTTTTGCAGATTCAAAACTATTGAGTTGCAGGCTGTTTCCCCACTCACTCTTTTCAGATGAACAGGAGCGCCGAGTCCTAGATCTGAGAAAGTGGGTTCACACTTCAACCACAAGTTTGCCCGATCCTCCTCTGTCACCCAGTTCAAGTACATGCATGTATTTAAACCCATATGACACTCTCCTTGTCTGTTTTGCTCATGCAGGATGCCTTGCAAGGCACTGCAACACCTCTGGAACAGCATCATCTCTCTCAAATGTGCTCTCACATGCATTCAAACCTTGAACATAGTCAATCCCAAGCCAGCCAGCATACCAAAAGCTGCAAGGTTCCACCCAAGACAAAGCTGGAGGAAAAGGTCAAGGAGGACAGGCTAGGGGTGATGCTTGCCACTAGGACATCGACGAATTGCAAGGTTAGAAAGAATGTCTCTCAAAGCCACCAAGCAACTTTTGATCTCAAGAGCAGGTAAGAAGAGAATGAGTTGCCTTATGTCAAGAATGGGGACCAATTATGGCTGCCCAATTCAAGGGGGTGGATATCACTGTCAAGAAATGACTACACATATAGGGTGTCATTGTACATACTGATTTGATTGTATGAGTCACTCAACACCTGATAGTTGCGAGCGATTCTCAGAAAGGAGAGAATAATAAGATTTAAATAATGGTGACATTCTTGATACTTTCAGATCTATGCTATCACTATATTTGGTACTAGGACAGTGGCTTGGAACACAAGTAACAATATTTCTGAAACCTTCTCCAATGGGCCTGTGCACATCAAATATGTCTTTTGTTTGGCCTTCAGACCCACTGAGTCTAAAAAGTGCCCCATTGAAAAAGAAAATAATGGTATGTGGAGCCAAGACTTTGGCTGGGATCTTTGTTGACTGCTGACAGTGAAGGCTGTTTGATCTTCAAAGATGTTAGAAGACCTTTGCATGATCATGATGGTCAAATAAACCAGGTTTCAAGGTCCAAAACTTCACACTAGTCTTGATATATGAACCCAATCAATGAAAACTGATTGTGTGTTAATTTCCGAGTTAAATATAATTGAAACCAGCCATTGAATGAGGTGCGCATACAGTCCATGTTTGTCTTTGTGGTGAACTGGTACTTTCTGTTCAAGGCAGGATAAAGCCACTACTTGGCCTGTCATTGGATCATTGTGATGAGCTTGTTGCAACACCTGCCTTTGCTGTGGGCAGAACAAGTGGCATGCATGCATACATCAGTCCAATCCTCCAATCAAATGCGCCAACCGACTTACAGATCATTTACCTCATATGGCACCTTGACTGTCTCTCTCATGACCATCCTGACTTGGCCATCAATCTTCTCTATTTCCATCTCCATCATTGCTGTGCTCATGCTCATTGGTTGGCATCCTTCTCTAAAGTGTCCATATTTGTCGGATCATCAAGAAGAGAAGCCTCAAGCCCATTGGCAAAATTAAGCGAATCTAGCTGCATATGCCATCAATGCATGTCCATTAGTTAGCAATGCAGATGCACCTATGGCCACCTGCCTCATCTGCTTGTCTGTGCTTTTCACCAGACATATCTCAACTTGGCTTCCCCACAGGCAATGGACATGTCTTCTTTGACCTCTTCCCAGGTGCGAGGACACATTGTGTGACTTGGCTTTGGGCACTATAGCAAGCTTGATTTTTGTTCTGCGCCCTCTTGGACAATATTTCATAGGCAATGGGTGGAGATATGGTGTCACAAGGACACACCATCAACAATATACTGCCTGCACACATAGGCAAATGCTAGTACATCATGAATTTCCACAAAAAAAAATGTCCTTTTTAGGAACTGCTGATTTTTCTCAAACATGCCCCACTTCAGATCAACTGCGATGATAGTACATATCCAAACATTGCAAAATTTCACTGGAAACCCCAGATTCCTATTGGATGCTGCTATACCATTCACATCAATCCTCACCAAAGCCTTGAGGCATTGCATATCACACAAGGTTGTGGAGCTCCATCTGCAATTAGAGCCAGGACTGTGAGGGGACCCTCTTGCCATATTTTCTCTAGGGACCATTACTCAGGCAAGTATATGATTTCTTTTCATGGAAAGCTTCAATTCTACTGGCCTCACAAGGCTGCCTGAACTTTGTGCTGTCATTGAGCTAGAAGAGGAAAGACTAATTACCTGAGCAACATGGAATTTGCTCTACACATCTCAGCAGCACCTGTGCCTTTGGTCGAGGGCATCCATGTCTTCCACAGTAAGTGCATTTTCTACTTTGTAACTTGTTACTGATAGGTGGTATCACTAGTCCTCTTTGCCACTTTCCCCTATACCCCAGCTCCTGGGGCTGAGCTCTGCCTCCCCTTGAACCACCATGATAACCACTGCTGACTCCCTGGTGCCAGAGGCCACTAGCTTCCCATCAGTTTCTAGCTCCCCGACGCTGATATCAGTATAGTCTTAACCTTCCCCCACACCCCTCAAAATATCTGCAAAGCCGAGGGGGAGATCAGTATCCAACTCTGGGGTTCAATTGGAGAACATTGGGTCTAGCCAACTTGATTGTCTGGTCAGTAACTGTGTACATTGCCAGAAGGTGATTTCAGGGCCTCAAGACTTTCTTTGGCATATGCAAATCCATGAGGTAAGTACTCTGCTTTGAGAAAATTATTGTATGACTAAATATATTGCTAGTCCCATTGCCCAAACAGACACCCAAATGACAGAAAATGTCAAATGCCAAGGATCACATCATTCAGCACTACAAAGCAGCCAGGGTAATTGTGACAGACAAGGATTTCGCTAAGTAAATCATAACAGTGAAAGCACCAGTTCCCAACTCTGATTACTTTGTGTTTAATAGTTAGATGGCAATTCTATGTTGCCTGGTCATTGTTGGATACATATATGCACTTTTTCTTCTAAATGATCACCAAATTTTGACTGAGAGCTTGTTCATTTACTTGGCCAGTTTCAAATCATTCGAGTGGAATTCCTAGGCCTGGAGGGTACAATGTATTGTAGTGGTGCAGACACCGTGAATATTTATTTCATCAGCCTACCTACAATGGTTTCAAATCACAACATGCAACTCAGTCACAGTCCAGAGGGATGGAGTATCAGGGTACATGTACCACATTATTTTATTTATTCAAGTCCTCAAACTGGCGTTAAGCTCAATGCACCATGCACTTCTCCCAATTGTGACTTCTATGTATACAAGTGAAAAACATAAGCTGTTTCAAATGACCCCTGGCAGTCACTTACCTGCAGTGTTGTCAACACAGAAGATACTGGTGAGTACTCATTTTATAGGAAACCATCAACAACCAACAAGAGGAAAACAACAGGTAAATGCATCCCATGCCCATCCTAACATGTCTTTCTTGAGTCTGGCTCCATTCCATCACTATCCATATCAGTATGTTGAGTTGTCAAGTTAATGGTCTATAGACCACAACACAAATACAAACACAAATTTGCACATGTAATCAGTCATCCAACGTGATATATGATGAACCTGGTGGATGCACTGCCTTATTATCCATTATGTTGAATCTGATAGAGCATTGTAATCATCTACAGGGATAAAAATGTCATGCCATCTAGGTAGCCACAAATACAAAGGACACACTGTCCAAGCACAGTGTTGACATAAACTAGTGAAGGTTCATTAGAAGCATCCAGGCTCAGCAACATCAACTTGCTTTTCCGAGTAATCATTTGCAATGGTATCCAAAATTGCCTCAATGACTCCACTATGAACTAGAACCCTATTAAAAATCAGAGTATAGCAAATGCACATTAGCACCCACAACACAGAAGTATCCTATTTGGAAAATACTAGTAAAATAGATGTAAGACAACCCCCATAAAGACAGCAAGAACTCATGTGAAGGCAAGACCCCAGCTGATGAGTATTGTGGCAAAGATTGTGAAAGATCCCTCAGGTCTATAAGATAAATGAATGAGCTTGATAACCAAGTAAATAATTGAAACAGGAATCTCACAGAGTCAGTTCTGGGTACTGTGCTCGATGCAATGAGAGACACATTGTCATGACCATGATCAAGTCAGTCACCACTCCTGTGAATAGGCCTGTCGCAGTAGTGATCTGTGATATACAACATTGTTCCACACTCCAAAATAACCAGGAGGCATAAACACAAATCTTTATCTCTATGGAACCAAATGCTGAGTCTCTGCTGCCCAAACCTAGCATTACATCAATCAGTGATGTACAGACAGCGAGGCAATGCATTATTACCCACATTTGCCCTGACAAGACTGACAAAAGCAAGTTTTTTCAGCACAAAGCAAAAACCCTGAGTATCGGCTCACCTAACCCAAATACCATTGGAGTGCTCTCATGTCAAGTATGATGGGAACAGAAGATCATGGTAATGCACTCAGTGTGATGAATGAGAGGAAGATCTTTTTTTCTAGGTAAAAAGATGGATCTGTGTAAATAATAACATGACATATCAATGTTATTGTCACCAGTTTTGCTCCTCTGGTGACTAAATATGGACAGTCAATGTGTGGGATCAATGGCCAAGATAGTACCAGTTTGAAACAGACCTTGAAACACACAATATACAAAATAGCTATATTGAAATAAATGAGCATGGAGATAGGGCAAACAAAGGGGTAGCTCACATGTGGGAAATGAATATGAGAAAGACCTAGACAAGTGAATGTGGTGTTTCAAAGTGTGCTAATTTGATGATGACTGTTGGTTACTTACCGACAGCATGTACTGAATCTTTTTTTTCAAGTGTGTCCAATCAAACTGTGTACATGATGAAACTGTTCAAGTACTCACAGAATGTGCCAGAGAAAAGTATGTAAGTGTGCACAGAGTATGAAGAGGAACTGGATATTCATGTGATTGCACATAAAACATCCATACTCATATCGAATAGGGTTATTAGATAATAGTACAGTCTAAGAGAGGATATGAGAAAGGGCAAGGAAAGGATGGGAGGTATGTACACTTGAGAAACTGGATGATGAAACAAAGATAAGGATGCGTGGAGGATGCCCAGCAGGCTCATGGACTTACCTAGAGCTAATACTACTGTGTTCAAAATACTGGCATGATTTGAGGAAAATAAATTGACAGAATAGTAATCAACTGCACCTGAGCATGGCAACCTGACAGATGGACTGAGGACAACAAAAAGAAGAGAGAAGATGCAACATATCAGGTATTTTGTCCATACAAAGTCTTTCAGCTATCATGAGTAGTAGATGTATGTTTCTGTGGACTTGAGCTTCCTGGGGGAAAAAGACAGGTGAATATGCACGAAAGAAAGTGAGGCTATAAAAGATGATGGAGAGGACAAACTCAATGAAAAGGATACCAAGATTCTCCAGTTCTGCGGAGAAAGGGAGCAAGGTGGATGATGTGATGCTCATTGTGGTAAACTGAGAAAGAAGGACATGGAGAGCTCTTTGCCACTGTTATTACCTTGTTTGCAAGGTTTCTCCACTCTCATAATTAGCTGCACAGATGAACACATGACTGTGTAGTGTTGCATGTGATTCAGTCATTGAACATCATATATAGAGGATACCTTTTCTCATTTGTCTGTGTCTAAGCATTTGCTCTGCAAAGTAAGCAGTAAGCTCATGAATAGACAACTTTTTCATCCTTGTTTATTCAGTCATTGAAGTTAATGAACAGTCAACTGGAGACATGCCGAACATGTGATTTATCACAGCAGTCTCATATGTGTCAGCTCAACTTGTATGTGCCCATTGCATTATGTAAGGCCACCTGCATTTTTTCAATGCCTCAATTTTTTTCAGTAGTGACAGCAATGCAACACCACTGACAATTGGAACAATGAGGGCATGGGCAATGCAAGCACAGCCACCATACCACACGCCAATGACAAATGCATGGGCAACACAAGCACCATACAGGCCACATGCTGACAACAACAAGGAGGGCGCCCCAGAGCATGCATGTCTGGCACTACATGGCAACAGTGATGTTGACATGGGTATGAGCAATGCAAATGCCCCCTAGTACCACATGATGTTGACAAGGGAATCCTAGCACCATGCTACAATGACAACAAAGGCATGGGCAATGCAAATGTGTCCCCAGCACCATGTGATGTCAGCAAGGGCACCCCGGCATCATACAGGCCATGCAATGATGACAATGAAGACACAGGCAATGCAAACACATCCCAGACACCACACAATGATGATGACAAGGGTGAGGGCATTGTAGTTGTGCTCCCCACACCACATGATATCAATGAAAGCATTCCGGTAATACAAGCACACCCTGAGCACCACATGGGCCACATGGCAACAAGTGTGCAGGCAATTCAAATGTGCCCCAGCACCACACAGTGACAATGATGATGTTGATGAGGGTACCCTGACAATGCAAGCCTGGTGCTTCATTAAACTTAGGCTAAGTACTTAATCATCACTTAGGTTACAGGCACATTATTACTGATCTCAGAATGTTATGCTCATTACACAGACATTTACATACAACATATCACAGAATTCATAGAGTAGTTTTTACAAAATACATAAATATGCCAAATGCACTGCTGTTATTAGAACTTATGAATTGGAACACAATTATGTGGTCTAACATACACTCATAAAGGCTTTGCAAGATTACAAATGGCTAGGCCCTGCTTCAGAGCCTCAGGCCAGGTCAGGACACCTTTTTACCTTTATGCTTCATGTTCAACTTGCATGAAATATGGTATTACAGTATCTCACTATCAATGTTCATCAACATGCTAACTCAATTACTTTCACTCCATAGATTTTCAAGTACATGTCATGCACAAGATGTATACTTATAACTTAGCTAAGCAACTTCTAACACATATTCTCCCCTAGGCTCCTACTCACTGTCACTGAGAGTGTGAGGGCAATATCCTAGGGGGTAGGGAAGTTCTGAGTAGCAGTGCACAACTTCAAACACCGCAAACTTTAACATCCCTCATACTCTCAGTGACAGCTGGTACAAAACCTTTGTCAGCTCATATAGCCACAGTAGCTGAGTTGAATGGAAATCAAAAATATATATGTGTGAACTAAGGTTAGGGTTACAATTTTAATAAACATTGTAGATTGAGTCACATAGCAGTAGCTGCAGTACACTCCTGAAGGCCTGAAAAATGAGCACACAGTCCTGCAAGCTGAAGAAGCCACCACCACGCAGCATGATCCAAGTGTGTGGCCAATCCTGAAACACCCAACTACTCAGAATAAAATGTTACACACAAGTTTTGATAAATGGTATCCAAGCACAAGAATTGAATTCGCAACCACACTAAAAAAGGAAATACAATAAAACTGCAACCATTAGACCACAAGATTTCACAATTATGCTTGTTGACAGTTTATATATATGAGTGATTCATTCATAAGCCTTTGAGGCATGCTGAGGTTCCAGAGAAAAACTCTGACGTAGACCTGCACTGGACAAAGTGTGATGAACCAGCTAGGTAATAAGTTGTAAGCATATTATAGCTGCCCAATTGCTGTTGAATCAATGTTGTGATTCAGATAAATCACTAGCTTTGGATCACTATTAATTTTCCATTCACAGTGCCATGGGCCAATGACCATGTCAGTTGACAGGCTTGATGCTATTGGTGTGAAGCAGATCTACACTTTTCCTTTTTATACGTCAAAGGCTCATAAATGAATCACTCATATATATAAATCATCAATGAGTATAAATGTAAAATCTTGTGGTCTAACGGTTGCAGTGTTGTCATATTTCCTTTTTCAGTGCAGTTGCGAGTTCAATCCTGGCACTTGGACACCATTTATCAAAACTTGTGTGTAACATTTTGTCCTGAGTAGTTGGTATTGGGAATGCAGGGTATCCCAATGGTGCAGGGGCAAGAGGGGATAAGGCTTAGGTGGGAGACTTACCAAGCAGTAGAGCAGATCACCAACAAAGAGATAGTAGAGCGAGAGAAGAGAGATATTTCTGAGCTCGAAGATGGGGAATAAGAGTAAGTGTCTTGTTACTCTCCTGGATCTATCCTCAGGGTTTATATCGCTACACAAGTGTTTGTACATGCTGTGGAGCTCTCTATATATGGATATCTCATGGAAACATAAAAAAGCCCATGGAATTAGTGATGTGAAGTGAGAAATGCTTAGAAAGATGAAATGTGCCAAAAAAGCAATTTAATGGACACATAAACTCACGCCTCTTGTGGCCCAGTGCACATAAGACCAAACAAATGGGCCAAACTACCATAAGAAGGTGAAACTTCTGTAATAGGTCACTATGGTGTAATTTGTGAGTAATAAGGGAAGTGGACTCAATACAAAGGGCTAGACTATGTGTAACACATGTCAAGGACCCTTGTAAACACATGGTTACAGATATAAATGAATACCATGGTCTTACCACATCTTACCACAAGTGTAGTAGACTTTGTGTCATGTCAAAGCCTAATGGAATAGGACTTTTAACTTCAACAGAAAGCAGCAGTGAAAAGGAAGCTCTTCTGAGTCCTCAGATGTTTTTTCAGACATGAAGAAGCTATTACATAATGTGGTTCACAATCTAGGTGAACACTACAAGTGACAGAAACACCTTGACAAAGAAATTTTAAAAATTCAAAGGCATTGTGAGGAGCATGAAGAGGAAGAGTTTTGTCAGTGTAAGATACTTGAGCAGTACAAAATTGCCATGCAGTTAGCTCAAAGTACTAATGATGCTGTGCAGAAAGAAGGAGAGGAAATGATAGTTAGGCTATGGGGTGAAATATAATAGATTGTTCTAATCTATGTGAAGTGATCTATAAAATATGCTACCAAATTCTTTCATCTTGCAATGCCAAGTCTGTAAAGATCATCCTCATTGAAAGTAGCTCTTCCCACTTGAGGAGCATGATCATGAACCTCTTGAATATTCTGTTTCTCTTATCCATTAAATTCTTGTATAACTGTTGGATCATCTCCAAACTCTTTCAGAATATTATAGAGAATCATTGTTACCTCAATCACCCAATACATATCTGGAAGGCTATACCCAATCAGAGAACAAAGTAAAGGAAATCTTCCTTTAAGCTGCCCAAAGGCATGCTCTATATATAAAAATATGAAGAGAGGATAACTGGCAATTCCATTTGCGTTGTTGAGGTACTTCAGCAGGGTTGTCAGTAAGATCAGTTTCATTAAATGAGTGAATGATGTAATTGGTCAATGGATACCCTATATGTAATCTCAGTACAATTTAACTAGAAAACTAATGTGATACTTACCTTTGTCAACAAGAATGTACTCATAAGGCTGGAAATAGGTGTCATGATTGTGCCACAAGTGTGAGTTTTTGAACACATGACTATCTTGAATTGATCCAGGTCAACCAAAGTCATAGGAAGTGAAAATTGCACAGTGATCACAAGTTACTTGTATAATCAACTAAAAAATAAAAATAAAAATTTGTATCAATAGAAATATTTTGAACTCACTACATAATACTTTTTGTGACAATAATATGCATAGCCATTCTCTCCTGGCTTGAATATGAGAGGAATATATGTTTCATTACCAGATCCAATATAACCAGGAAAGCCCCATTGTTGCATTTCTGAGGAAATATTGTCCCTTTGCTGTAATCCAGGCCAGGCCAAATGGTCATCACGAATGGAGTGAATGGCAGTGCAGACATTATGACAATAGTTATACACTGAATCTTCTGAAATGAATATAATACTGGCAGTCTTCAAGTCAGATTTACCATCAAGATGACAAAGAAAGGTGGCAAGTTGATATTTGATACCTCACTGTGGTCATCTTTCTCTCTGTTGAAAGACTTCCTGATCTTTGATAAGATCATGCACATGCCAGAATGAAACTCAATCCACTCTATGGTAGTTAGTATTTTAAATGTCTTTTTTTATTAGAAAAAATGAGTTTACTCATCAAAACCATGCCCAAAAAATCTGGCAACTAGACTGGTGAATTAAGACCTCAACAAAGTCCTCTAACTTCTGCTGATTATATGGTCCACAAACACCAAATTTCTTGCTTCAAGAAAGAGCCTGATATTGCCAAGCTAAAATACCTGCTAAAATACCAAGAAGATTGTTGTTGTCATCCTCTGAAGTGGCCAAATAGGTAATTGCAAGTGTTTCAAAAATGATAGCAAGAACAGAATGATGAGAGTGAGCACTTTTTTTACTCAACTGCACTCGGGCCATTAGTGCAGACTAGTATATACTTCTGTTGGAGGTTTACCGCACAGTGGCTATGCACCGCTTAGATTACATAATCATGTTCTTTTTATCCTGCTGTCTCTGCTTTGTCTCACCTTAGTGACTCATACATATTACTGAGGTAAGACCTATTATATCCTGTCTTCTGAACATGTACTTATATCCACTGTAGTAATACCTACTTCAACAGGTACCTACTAATATACAGTGACTCATACATATCACTGAGTGATACCTACTTCAACAGGTTATGAGCCCTGATGTTATCCACTAGCTCGAAGTATCAAGTCCCTTCCAAATTGAACCATGTTGAACCTGTTCAAATAAGACCAACTTCAGATTCTGCAATTGAAATTGGATGGCAGCAATTGATTGCTGTATAAGAATCAGGTCAAATGGGCAGCTATGTCAAAAGAGTTGTTTGGTTACTTTGATGGCATGAAGTCAATACCCATAGACCCTGCAGCAGGAAAGCCTGCTACATGAACACCATCAAAGATTGAGGAGACCCTCATCAAAGAGTATCCCAAAAAACTTGCTGAATGGAACAAATACAACACCAGCACATTTACCATTTTGGGTGCTACTCTCCCCAACTCCCTTCTTATCCACATTCAAAACGAGTATAGCACAGCTAGCACCTGGTCAATCCTAAAGATCAAGTTTGAACAATGGTCAGGACCTGTCACCACCGAATTACATTGTAAGCTGCATGAGCTATGATGTGCTGAGCAAGGAGATATACATGCAAACTTTGACAAGCTGTGTCTCATCCAAGAAGAGCTCTCCTTAATAGGAGTCTACATTAACAATGACAACTTCACTGCCATAATCCTCATGTCACTCCCACCTGCATACAATGCCACAATATCTGTGATTTATCAATGATTATGACTGTATTCAAATATGGTCAAAGAAATCCTCACAAAATGATGATGCTGCTTACTTCACCACAGGCCCAACCAAGAAAAAGTTTCTTAGCACCTGCTACAACTGTGGAAAACCAGGCCACTGGAAGATCAACTGCAGGCCAGTGCCAGCGATGTAGGCTGGGCAGCTGCTATCTCTGGGGTTTTGATCTCCTCAATGGTGGCAGCCCAAGCAGCAGGGCTTGATTGTATCCCTAATTGATTGAGGCATTCTTGGAGACAATGTGTCCTGGGGATGCAGGGGATATGTTTCCCATCTGGGATGTACAAGTGTCTGTCAGTGCCTTGGAAAGCTTTTCCTGTTTGCAGATACCCATCAACATGTGGGCAGCTGTTCATAAAGTAAGAGGTATTACTGCAGAAGGTGCATTTCCTTGGTTTTACCAGCCACTGCATATTCACCTGTTCCTGTTTGATAGCAGGGATGCTGGTAGTTGCCAGAGCCTGAGGGATTTGGGTCGACTGAGTCGGGGCTGCCCATGCTGGGTAATAAGGTTGGGCTGTCTGAGGTTGGCTGGCAGCTAGCAGTCAGAGTGCAGAGCCGGTGAGAAGGAATTGGGTGGCTTCAAGAGCATTGGACATGGGATAGGGGTCAGAGGGGTGGTGAGTGGTTTTCATGATTAGGAGGCATTGCTGAACTTGATTACCAAGATCAGCTGGGATTCTGGCAAGGAAAAGGGCATCCTGGTCAAGATTGGAGAGCTTTTTGTTGATAATTAAGAACTTGGTAATCTTCTGGAATTTACACTGGTATTTGCCAAGTTCTTCAAGAGTTTACATTAGCTTTCCTTGATACTCCTGGACCAAGTACTTGATATTGGCTTGGCAATATTGGTTGATACCTTCACATCTGGGGTACAACTTCTTAACAGCTGTGACAAAGTTAGCCCAGCTGGCCAGGGTAGCAGTTGCTTCATCAAGAAGTTCCCATCCTTCAAACTCTTTTAAATCAGCATAGCAAATTGCAGCATGGATCTTTTGGGCATCAGTGATAATGGCAGCTGTGCTGAACTCGTCGACATCTTCAAGGAAGTGGGGAAGTGAGGAAGGGGTTTCTCTGTCAAATTTTGGGGCATTCTGGGTGTCTCAGAGTGGCATCTGAACAGGGTTGGCCATTTGTGTTGATAAAGCAGGTGGTGGATTTTTTGGTGAAAGGAGGACAGTGTGACTAGGTGTTGATACTGTGTAGATATGTTGGGAGAGAGTGCTGGAAGGAAACAGTAAGCAGGTCTAGAGCAGACTCTGATTGCTCAGGAGGACTGAGAAGGACTGAGATGGGCGAAGAAGGTAAGAAAGAGATGCAGATGATGATGAGGAAACTGGAGTGAGTGGTGATGGTGGTATGCAAAGTGATGGGGTTTGTTTCATGTCCCCCCCTCCTGTATTTCCCCCCTCTCCTCTCTTGTAGTCCATGGGGTCGAATGTATGAATGCTCCAGAGACTAGTTCTCTCAAGCAAGGTTTGTCAGCACTGCTGAAGCTAAGTTTATTGGCTAAAATTTCCTTATTTACTGGTCGATCAGACCCTGAAACTCTAAATGAGTCTAAAATTTCCAGTGGTGGTGTGCCTTCTGCTGATGAAAGTAGGGTCATAGACCAGAATGGACAGGTTTCTGACCAATCAGAGTGATTGGCTCCTTTGGTATAACTGTTTTGCTCACCCTCCAATGGTGAAAGGCTTTGGGAGGATATGATTTCAGAGAGACTAGAGTTGTGTTGGGCATTGTTAGGGGAGATGGATACAAGAATGCTATCTTCCAAAATATCAAGATTCCGGAACTCCACCAGTGAGGTTTCAAGTTCTAAGTGATGGGGTATTGGCTGAAGACTTCGTCTGGAATCTTGATGAGTCCCTTGCAGTAGGCTCCAGTTGAAAAGACTAAAAGGTGGGTAAGTGGACTTGTAGGTAGATTTTTACCTATTAGCCCTGGCCACCAAAAGTGTCTGAGGATTTATTTGTTTTTGTGGAAGTAAAAGATTCACCCCAGAGAGACTCTGATGACAAGGAATTAAGTCTGGAGTGAAGTCCTGGCACTTACCAATGAACTGGGGAAGTCCAGAGAGCCAGGAACGGGAGACCAGTCATATAAAAGTATACCAGGATTGTTTGGACTGTCGGTACAGTCACAGATGATGGTAAAACAGTGAAAATGGTGAAGAGAAACAGCCCCATACAATCGATGATGTGAGCTCAATGGGAACTGTCCTTTCAAAATGACAAGTGCAAAGATTTATAGTTGGAAATGCCCGAACTACTATCTATGAGTCTGAATAGTTGACTACACATAAACACTGAGTCCAATCAAATAAATACAGGAAGTGGAGTATTGAAATGCCGACCCTGCAGGGTAGCGATGAAACTACTGCCCCCCCAGCTTGATAAACTGATCCCCTGAAGGGTTTGTGGATTCATGAGCAAAAGTGCAAGAAGAAGTAAAAAAAGGTGAAAAAGAGAATAGCATAGTTGTAAGGAAGGGTCAAGGTGAAGTAAGGGTGGTGCCAGCTATCCAGAAGAGTATTAAGACACTCTGGAGCTCGGGAGTATCATTTAGGCATGTCTCGGGCCTGCCTGGGCTCAATGTATTATATGGAAACAACTAAGAGAGTGAAGGGAAGAGCAGTAAAAGTGATAAAAAGTGGTTTTGTAACTGTAGAGACATACCAGTCTCTACAGCATGGTATCCAACCGGCCAGCAGCAAGACAGGGAATCTTGCTGCTGAGGTGGAGATACTGGGCAATGAGGGGGAGCTGGATGAGGATAATGAAGAGGTCTTCACAATGGTTGCCAATATTGCAGCAATAGAGGGACATGATCCCATGACAGTCGAAGAAGCACACATGTGATCTGATTGGCTGAAGTGGGAGGTGGCTATGCAAGCCAAACTCAAGTTGCTCAAAGATGCAAAAACATGAATGATTGTCAAGCAGCTCAACAACGTCAATGTCATTGGCTGCAAATGGGTATTTCATATCAAGCACAATGTCAATGGCAAAATCAAACGCTACAAGGCATATCTCATCACAAAAGGCTACTCACAAGTCCATGGCATTGATTACTACATATGATATATATGTTCCTGTCACCCATCTCATGTCACTACATACCATCCTCGCCATCACCACTTGTAATGACTGGGATATTGATGTATTTGATTTCCAGAGTGCATTCTTAAATGGGAAACTTGATCCTGACAAAATCATCTACATGGCGCTGCCACCCAGTCTTAGAGTCAACAAGAAATTCTGGCACCTGGTCGCACTACTTAGAGTTGTGCTGTACGAATCAAAGCAAGGAGCTCTCAAGTGGTACAAAGAGCTATGCCACCTGCTCGAGAAGCTCAGATTCCACCATACTGAATCAGACTGGGAAGTCTTCTATCTCCATGTTGGTATAGAGATTCTCATCCTTGTGTCTCACATTGACGATTACATGGTAACTGGGAGCAATAAAGGGCTCATCCAGAAGTTTAAGGCCAATGTTGCAGCTCGCTACAAACTGATGGATCTAGGGCCTATTTCATCACTTCTTGAAATGAAGGTAACATGTGATTGTGTTGCCTGGACCATTTCACTGTCACAGGAAACATATATCAAGGCAATCCTCCTCAAATATAATTTCAATAATCACCATTCCCTTGCTATCTCTATGGACCCAAATGGAGAGCTGTCGACAAAGCAATCCCCATGACCTATGTCGAGCATGCCTGCATGAAGAATGTACCTTATCACAAGGTGGTTGGATTGCTGATGCACCTCTCTGTTGAAACACGATCCAACATAGCGTTCGCTGTTGCTATCATTGCACAATTTGGAACAAACCCTGGATTTGCCCACTAGGTGATGATAAAACATATTTTCCACTACCTTGCAGGCATGAAAACTCTCACACTAACATATGGAGGTGGTAAACAAGGTTTGGAGGATCCACAGATGCCAATGATGCCTCACAAGAGCATTGTCATGCTATTTCAGATTACATATTCATTCTGAACAGCAGTGCTATTTCATGGACTTCAAAGAAGCAAGAGCTTGTGACACTCTCAACCACAGAAGCTGAGTACATTGCTGCTACCCATGCTGCGAAGGAGGCCATTTGGCTCCAACACTTTTTACAAGAGATTTTTCACCCACTTTCACACCATATGATTCTTCATTGTGATAATCAATCTGCTATTGCTTTAGCTAAGGATGGTGCTTTTCATGTGTGCACCAAACACATTGATATATGTTACCATTTCATTCAATTTGCTATGGATAATGACTCTCTTTGTTTGCTTTATTGCCCCATAGACAAGATGACTGCTGACACTCTCACCAAGGCATTGCCCAGCATCAATGTTAAAACCATATGGAGGAACTTCAGATCTACTTCAAGTATCTCTGGAGTTTTCATGGACTTGGTGAACAGGACTTGAAGAACTTGGCTTCAGTGACTCGGAGCAGAGTGCTGCACCCTTGCCAATTATTTGAGGTGTCCTTTAACTTCGGAGGAGGTGAAATATGACGAAGAGTGGTCCAAAGAACAATGGGGTGTTTTAGTCAATAACTAGCTAAAGTACAAGATACAGATATCAGGAGTTTATATATGGAGATCAGAGGCTATGAACGGTAAGGAGAGAAACTGAGGGCTGGAGAAAGCTATGTATGGAAATGCAACATAATCGGAGCTGTGCGAACACAGGATCAGAGTAATCTATAAAGCAAGACTAATACATAAGGAGTGAAACGACTCTAAACAACAATAAAGAAGATGATAGAAATAGACCACTTAGGCCTTCTTAGGAGGAGATACTTGGGTAAGAGGAAAACTCCAAGTTATCAAAGCTGGGGAGCCAGCCTTGACGACCCGGGGGTTTATATACTATTCTAGTGTATGTACATGTTTGGTCTATTACTATAAAGAGA